>JAVTVJ010000213.1:0-152659 GCA_034509425.1 Eopsaltria australis | reverse complement strand
CAGTACAATAGTGGAAGCAGAAGCATTACCACCGAATACATCTGCCCAGAGGGCAGAACTAGTTGCCTTAACCAGAGCACTAGAATTGAGTGAAGGGAAAAAGGTAAACTTTTGGACTGACTCCAAATATGCTTTTGGAATAGTGCATGTACATGGAGCACTGTGGAAAGAAAGAGGATTACTGTCTTCCCAGTGTACACACATTAAACATCAAGATGCAATCCTGCAATTGATAAAAGCAGTATAAAAACCTGAACAAGTGGCAATTATGCATTGTAAAGCACACCAATCAGGAAGCTCCAAAATTTGTGAGGGAAATCGAAAGGCAGACTGGACAGCCCGACAGGTTACTCGAAAGGTGCAAATAACAATAGCATTGAGACCTACAAAACTTAATGTATCTCAATTCAATTTACCTTCAGAACCGAAATATTCAACAGAAGATGAGATATTGGGACATTCGCTGAATGCACAAAAGAATTCAGCAGAGTGGTATGTAACTACACGAGGGAAAATAGTGCTACCCACCTTGATAATGAGGGAAGTTCTACAAGTTAAACATAAAGAATGTCATTGGGGTGCAGAAGCATTGGTGAAATGGCTAAGATGAAGTGTAATCTTGGTATAAATGTTAACGATGGCAAAATCAATAATGTCAAAATGTGAAATTTACTTCAGAAACAACCCAGTGGCTAGACGGCAGGCACAGCTAGGAAGAATTCGGGTAGGGATAGAACCAGGAGATTATTGGCAGATAGAATTTGTAGAGTTACCAATAACTCGAGGATACAAATATCTGTTGGTGAGGGTTGACACATTTTCAGGGTGGCCAGAAGCCCTTCCCTGTCACACAAACCAAGCAAAAGAAACAGTCAAGTGGCTACTACAAAAGATCATTCCCAGATTTGGAGTGCCTCTAGGAATATCTTCAGATAGAGGCCACAGTGGTAAGAGAAGTGAGCAGGCTACTGGGAATAGCTTGAGACCTCCACACGCCAAGGAGACCACAATGAAGTGGACAGGTAGAGAGGATGAATCAGACACTAAAGAGACAAATCAGTAAAATATGCCAAGAAGCCAAATTACAGTGGCCACAAGCTCTACCAATAGCACTTTTGAGGATTCGGGTAAAGCCTAGGAGTGAGATGTAAGTCAGTCTTTATGAAATAGGATATGGAAAACCATATGCATCTCCTGAACCTAACCCAGACATACATATCATGGGGAAACAAGAAGTGTGTAACTACGTTCTATCTCTTGGGAAAACTTCAGCTCGGCTTCGCAGCACCCTCGTATGGAATAGGCTGCTGGCTCTTGAGAATCCAGTTCACAATATTCTTCCAGGAGACAGGGTGTACATTAAAACTTGGAACGAGGAACCATTAAAGGAGAGGTGGAGTGGACCCCATCAGGTGCTGCTGACCACGTTTACAGAAGTCAAGGTGGCTGGAGTGGATCCTTGGATACATTACACATGAGTGAAGAAAATCTGCCCTAGACTATGGACTGCACAACCTGTAGGGCCAATGAAACTGCAGATAAGATGTGTTTAACTGTTTAAAATGATCTTAGTACTTGTGTCAGTGCTCATTTTATGGATATTAATGTTACCAGTTGGGATTGATATTGCTTTGGGATATGGGATGCAGGAAAATCAGCTAACCACTCTTCATTCTAGAATGAAGGGAGAGGAACAGGCAAAAACACAAGTGATAAAAGTCCCTAATGCAATTCGGGCTGAGAATGTGATGATTGGATTAGTCAAAGACTTTGCCAAAATGCAGAACACCAGTAGAATAACTGCCTGTCTGCCAATACCAAAGGCAACAAGAGACCCAATAAGCTGGGGAATCATAAAGTCAAAATTACCTGAAATACCAGACTATAAAACAATTGCATGCAAACAAGTATCAGAGTCCAGACAAGTAATCAAAGAGACTTGGAAAGTAATAGGGGAGTGGATGAAGCCGTTGAAGCAACAAGACTGTCTTTTAAGTCATGGAAAGGTAGGACAAATCATAGAGTAGTGGGTTAAAAATCAAAATCTTGCAAAATGGCAATGCTTCTTGCCACACTAGGAAAAGATGGAAGAAAATATCACAGAGACCACTCTTGTATGGAGATGTGAGACAAAAGATAGAAAAGATCAGATGGAACCCCGGGACAGTGCATGGTCCATGAGTATACTTCAAAAATTCCAATATATGGCAAGCACCCCTTGGTGCCTAAAATGGGAAGACCCTAAAAATGACACTGATCTGGCAGTAATGAACACTGCCACTAGCAGCAGAATGCAGACAGATAAAGTAAGTTGGTGGGCATGTAATAAAACTTATGATTACACGTCTGACAATGTAGAGATAAAGCAAGTGCCATCACTGGCAGTTGCCATGCAAATTGGTTGTGCCTGTAGAGGAATCAAACACAAGCAGGGTCAAGTAAATTATAAAATATTAATAGGATGTGGTAAAAGTTCAATCTGAAGCCCAGGACAGTTTGTTTGGGCAACAAGTGATGGTACCTGGACAACCCACCTGCCTGTAGACGGAAAAGTAAGAGAATTTACTTTGGGCCTCCCTACTTTATGTCTGATTTGAAAAAAGTCCTCATTTAATGGAAAACGCGAACTTTTGCAAATAAGAACAAGACGAAAAGTCGCAGATAATGAAAACCAAGATGAAACTTGGCAAGAACCCTCTAGTGGGGTAAAATTTAGGTGCACTCTACAATCTCTGTTCGGCCCTATAGCAAACTACCGAAACAGAGAAATGATGTACAGACTTACAGGTCAGGTAGAGTGACTAGCAAGAGTCACCCAGAAAGGATTCAGAGACCTAAACACACAATTCCAAGCCACTACCAAAATGACTTTACAAAATCGACTGGCCTTAGATATGTTACTGCTGAAAGAACATGGAAAGTGCTGATTTTTAAAAGGACAAGTTGATCATTACTGCATCCATATCCCAAACATAACTGCAGATGTAGAACATTACATCAGTCAGTTAAAGCAAATAGAGCATGAGGCACCAGATGAACAAAAGGACTTGACTACGAGGTTAGATAAAACCTTCAAAGGGTTGGGATAGATGGATTAAATCTATAATTGAAAATTTTAAAATCTTACCAGTTATGTTCCTAGCAATCTGATTAGTCTACAGTATACTAAAAGGAGAAATACAGAAAAAGACATCTTGGAACTGGAGAATAATGAGGGCACTGATACAGAACAAGATTCCACATCCATCCTCTTCAGATCTTCCGGTTCGCAGCAACATCCATGACAATACTTATGACAACCCTGGATTCCAACATGAACATCGAGTATAAATTCAAAAACCAAAAAGACTATATCAAGTGAAAGAATTTACACATATAAAGTGAAAATACTTTCAAAGGGGGGAATCATAGCATAGGGTTAAAATGTTTCTAAAATCGCAGTAGCTGAAGTAGGCCTTGGGAACGAGAGTGGGCATTGTCTTTGCTAAAATCATGGGAACTTACACCGGTGTACCCACCTGTATAGTAGATGATGAAGTTAAATGCAATAATTGCTTAGTAAATATAAGTAAAAATAATTATTTGATCACAATAAGAATCATGAGAAAGGAACAACAATCATGAGAAATGTTGTGGGGAGATGGCTTAAACTCATGCTTGGGTGAAAACAATATACACAATAGAACAATATCAAGTTGATGATTAACATGATTATACAACAGTTAGGTAAGGGAAGGGTATAAAATGTATCCATCTCGAATCCATGTGGGAGTCAGATTTGGGTTTGTCTGAACCCCTGATTCCCAGAGCTCTTCAAATCAAAGCACCTGCATATAATCATCCAGTGATTATGTGTTTCTATGGTAACAACAGCACAGACATGCAGCCAGACAGTGACCAAGCTGCCAGAGCACCCTGGCCTTGTACCCACAGAAGGGCTGGGAAAGGGAGTCTGGAGTTGGGAAGAGCGGGTCTGAAAGGACCAAGCCCTGCTGCTCTGTGGCAGTGCTGCTGTGCTGGGACTCTTTTCCCCTTCTCCCCTATAATTTCATGGAGGTCTCAGAGTTGGAATCCCAGATAAACAAGGCACTACAAGGTACTTTATTTTGTTCAAATAAAGCAATAGTACAAATCCTGGTTTACAGAGCTTCTGGATCAAATTCAAGAGGCAGACATGGAATTAGATGAGGGATGAATAAAAGCATTTCATTGAGCACATTATGGCAAGAACCCATTGACCACCACCAAAGACCTGAGAAGGCAGACTGGGCCAGTCATGAGTTCCATGCTGAAAACTAAACAGCAGAAAGCAAGCACTTCTTTGCTTCTGAAAATAATCCCGTCATCATTTTCCTCAGGGCATCCTTGAGCTCCTGGTTCCTCAGGCTGTAGATGAGGGGGTTCAGGGCTGCAGGCACCACTGAGTACAGAACTGACAGTGCCAGATCCAGGGATGGGGAGGAGATGGAGGGGGACTTCAGGTAGGCAAACGTTGCAGTGCTGATAAACAAGGAGACCACGGCCAGGTGAGGGAGGCATGTGGAAAAGTCTTTGTGCTGGCCCTGCTCAGAGGAGATCCTCAGCACAGCCCTGAAGATCTGCACATACGATAAAACAATGAACACAAAACACCTAAATACTAAATAGGCACTAACAGCAATGAGCCCAAATTCTCTGAGGTAGGATTTGGAGCAGGAGAGCTTGAGGATTTGGGGCACTTCACAGAAGAACTGGCCCAGGGCATTGCCCTGGCACAGGGACAGGGAAAATGTATTGGCCACGTGCATGAGAGTGTAGAGAAAGGCACTGGCCCAGGCAGCTGCTGCCATGTGGGCACAAGCTCTGCTGCCCAGGAGGGTCCCTGTCGCCCTGAATTTTTAGTGTGCTGTGTTGATACTTAGTAGAAAAGGTTCTCATAGATTTTATGTAAACATAGTCAATGTTTTGCTAACTGGCCAAGGATTCTTTTGCACCTTTAGTATTGTTTATCATTCCTTTCCCAAGGGCGGAGAAGGTTGATGGACTGTATTCCTTACCTATGGAGTTGGAGAGGTGGTAACCTCATTGTCCAATCCATAGCTGTCTGTGACAAGATATATAAATGTAAGAATAAAGAGGGCTGGGCGCTCTTCTGCTCTCCTGCCCAGGCTTGGTAGCTCTGACCTGACTGAGTGCCTGATTTCTTCGTGTCCAACTGTGCAACAGGTCCCGTAGTGCAGGAGTTTGCAGATGAACACGGAGTGGTCATAGTACATGATGGGCAGGAGGGAATGCTGTGTTCCAAGAAAGAAAAGAAGAAAAACCTGAGTAGCACATCCTGAGTAGGAGATGTGCCTGGTGCCCCAGAGGGAATTGTGCATGGCTTTGGGGACAGTGGTGCAGATGGAGCCCAGGTCACTGAGGGCCAGGTTGAGCAAGAAGAAGAACATGGGGATGTGCAGGTGGTGGCTGCAGGCTACGGCGCTGATGATGAGGCCGTTGCCCAGGAGGGCAGCCAGGGAGATGCCCAGGAAGTGGCAGAAGTGCAGGAGCTGCAGCTGCCGTGTGTCTGCCAATGCCAGCAGGAGGAAGTGGCTGATGGAGCTGCTGTTGGACATTTGCTGTCTCTGGCCATGGGCACCTGTTCATGGATAAAGGACAGTGACAACTCAGGAGAGGCTGCTCTGAGCCAAACCTCTGCCATTCCCTGCAGACTGTCCCACTGTGACTCACCCACCCTTGTTCCTGCTCTGGGAAAACCTTCACCCAGGTCCCTGCCTGAGCTCCAGCTGTGCTGTCTGAGTATTCCAGGAGCAGCCAGGCCTGTGTGTGGGGGCTCTCAAGGAGCCATCCCTGCCCCACTGCCCTGGGTTTGTGGCCGTGTGGCAGAGGGACAAGGCTGCGTATTCAGGATTTGTCAGTGGAATCACTCCTATTGCAGAAAGGCTTGGTAGCAGCTGCACACCCAGGTCTAAAGGAGATGGAGAGCAGGAAGGAGATCCACACATCATTCCTGGTTCTCTGAGGTCAGAAATCCCCAGCATTTCTGCTGCACTCCGAGTTTGCCACTGAGAGAGGGGAGAGGCCAAGGATTCCCTGTGGCTGAGGGAAGGTGAGGGGCTGCATGGGCTTGTTCCCAGCTGCCCTGGGTTTGCACCTTTGGCTGCAAGCAGAGCACAATCACACTCTTGGGGCACCCTGGGATAAACCAGAGCCTGCCCAGACCAGAGAGATCCCTGGATGTCTCACCCTCTCTGAAGGTCTCTGAGCAAGGTGTCAGCACCCCCTTCTGCCAAGGACACTCACGGTGCCCTGGGCAAACCCAACGGCATTTCCTCAGCTGAGGCATCTCTGCCCTTCCCCGTGGGACATTCAGGGAACTGTGAGAAGCTCTGGCACAGATTTGCACCCAGGAGGGCAGCTCAGAGCTTGGGAGGACACAGCAAGGAGATTCCTGGGGGTGCCCATGATGGGATCTCAGGGAGGGAGGCTCAGCTCATTCCCCTTTCCCATGGACTGCTTTGCCCACAGCCCCACAGGTCCCAGGGAAGCTTGGACACCCCATTCCCATGGGCAGCCCTGCCTGGCAGGAATCCCAGGGGCACTGCCTGACTCAGCTGCTGCAAATGCCAGAGCCTCCCTGAGAGCCCCAGACAACAGTGACAATATCAGAGGAGTGCAGAAACAAGAGAAGATGTTGTGGTGCTGTGCCTGAGAGGGCAGGGCAGGGACAGCCGGGCACTCAGGACAATGTTCCTGTGCCCAGCTGGGCACGGCACCTCCCACACACCAACAGTGCCCTCCTGCCCCCAGCACTGCTCTGTTCAGCTCCCTCTCCTTCCCTGAGCATCTCCCTGGGCCTGGACATTTCCTCCTGAGGGGTGCCTTGTCCCTGCCAGCGCTCACAGAGCCCATCCCACCCTCTGTGCCCTCACCCCAGCCCTACAGAAACCTGCCTGTGTGCAGGGCCCTGACTGGGGCAGGCTCTGTGTGCAGGTGGGCAAGGGCAGCTCAGGAGAGCCCTGCTGGGCCTGCAAAGGTGCTGCTGCTGCTGAGCATGGGCTGAGGAGGGGCTGAAGGAGCTTTAGGAGGCTCCCAGCAGAGAGACTGACCACCCAAAATTACAGATCAGGAGCTTTAGCAAATGTTCAAACATGACTTTGAAGATCCTGGGTGTGCCTTTCAACTCAATGTTCTGTGATTCTGGGATTACAACTCCTGTTCTGTTCTCTCAGCCCCCAACCCTCACACCCTGATCTAAGCAGGAAATTGAAAACAGTCCCAGGAACAGTCCTGATCTTTACAGGAATCCCTGGCTTACCTTCTTTTGGGAAGTGTCCTCCAGAGCTGTGCCCAGGCTGGTCTGGAGCTGGGAGCAGCCCTGCCCCACACAGCCCCTCTCAGCAGCAGCACCTGCCCTGCTCAGGGTGGCTCCTTCCCCCCACAGCTTCTCCCCTAGCGCTGGCAGCAGCTCCCCGGGCCGGCTGAGAGCTGCCCCTGGAAGGCAGCGGAGTCCCTGGCCCAGCACAGTGTCCTGGGCTGCAGGACCCTGCTCTGCAGGACAGCCCTGGGCACCCCTGGCTGCAGCCCCGGCTGCTCAGCTCTGCAGCAGAGCCGGGCACCGGGAGCTGCCTTGGGCTGTGCCTCGCATGCTGCAGCAGGAAACCCAGCTCTGCCCTAGGGCCACATCCCCCAAACTGCAGCAGCTCTGAGACTCCTCCTGGAAGCTCCTGAAAGCTGTGGGATGTGCCAGCTTCAGGAGATCTCTGCAGGAACTGCAGCTTCTCTTCCCACAGCCAGACAATGACTGTTTCCAGCACTGTGAGGATTTCTCCTCTGGGAGCCCTCAGTGAGCTCGGCTCTGTGCTCCCAGCCCAGGCTGAGTTTAACCCCTCGGTGCCTCTGTGCTGTGCCCGGGCTGGCTGCAGGCAGTGCCCCAGCCCTGCTGGGCTCTGCACAGGAGCTGCTCCTGGCCAGAGCTGTCTCTCTGCAGCGCTGCCCTTGCCAGGAGCTGCCTCTGTGCCAGGAGCCCGGCCCAGCTCAGCAGCACAGACACAGCACAAGGACTTGAATGACCCTCTGGGGCTCTCTGCTGAGCCCTGAACATCAGTCCCTGAGAGGGAGTTGCAGAAACCTCTCAACAATTCAAAGTTGGAATCGAACTCCAAAGTTCCTGATACCTTTAATGGGTCCCACTGAGGGACACAAGTGAGAAAGTGTCCCCAGGCCCCACTGAGGACAGAACACTGGAGGCAGTGATGACAGGTAGGGACAAAGAGAAGCCAAGTCTTGGTGCCCTGAGGCACAGCAGCATCTGTGCCACCAAGGGCTGTGAGGAGACACCTTGTCCTGAGGCACTGGGGCCTCCTGGCACAGCCCCAGCAAGGCTGGCCACTGTCACCCCCTTGTCCTGCCCTCAGCATCCCCCCACATCCCAGTGGCCTCAAGGATCTGCTGGAAGGAGTCCCTGGGGAGCCTTGGTCAGGAATGGCCCTGGGGGGGCTCCCAGGGACTGCAGGTTTTTCAAAGACTTTGGTTTTGCTGGGAGTCCCTGAGAGCTTTGTGCAATCATGGCTCCAATTATCTGCTGTAATGAGTCCCTTGAGACGCTTTGTTAGTACCAACACTCAGTGGGGCTCATTAATGCTTCAAGGAACTCCTGTTTTCTAAGGTACTTGGTGTTTCCCTTTTGATACCGACTCTGGGAGGGGTTTGTGCAATCATGGCCTCCAATTATCTGCTTTAATGAGTCCCTTGAGAGCTTTGCATTGACACACAGTGGGACTCATTAATGCTCTGAGATACTCAAGGTTTTCAAGGTACTTTGGATTTTCTTTCCCACACCAAGTCTCTGAGAGGTTTCTGTGCAATCCTGGCCTCCAGTTCTCTCCTCCAAGGAGTCCATGAGGAGCCTGTGTTGGGCATGGACCTCAGTGGGACCCATTAATGCTTCAGGACACTTTGGGAGTTTCCTCTGACTTTGACTCCTTGAAAGGTTTGTGCAATCTCCTCTCAGGCCCTGAGGTTGAAGGGCTCAGCTCCAAATGCACCCCAGAGCTCTTTAGGATCAAGCCAGTCCTGACAAACCAGGGCTCTGCCTTGATTTTCCTCTGTTCTGGTGCAGTTCAGTAGGAAGTTCTTTTTCTATAGTTATGGAGAAATGGTTTCTTAGAAAGAGGTTCTAATAAATGAGCATTCCTGTTTTAAAGGGTGTATTTTTCTCTTTAGAGCAGAGGTGATTGCAGCATTCAGTGATTGATATTGATCCAGGGTCTCTCCTAAGGAGGTCTGGCCTGGCCAGAGAAGCTTTGCCTTGAGGTCTTACCCAGTGTGGACACCTTTGCTCCACATTCCCCAACCCCATCCTGTTTCTCCTCACTCACCTGGGACCTGCTTTGCTCAGAGAACTGGCTGCACTCAGGCAAAGAGGGGTTTTCTTCTTTTCTTTTGTGAAGCAATCTAAAACTCCTGAGTTTCCCCACTGAAAACAGACACCCTCCTCAAGTGTGTGCCAAGCCCAAGCTGCCTCCAAGGAGGTTTCCCCTTCCCCAGCGCAGAACCATGCAAGGAATGTTTTGTACACACAGGAAGTTCTACAGTGAGCTGAGAATTGACTGAAAGCAGAATTAGAGCAACTGCTGAAGGACAGAGAGAGCTTGTCCCACAGCCACCTGCCCTGTGCCGCGCTGCCTGGGCAGCCCCCAAGGGACCAGCAGCAAAGGCCAGGGCCAGGGCCAAAGGCCAGCTCAGCCAGACAGAAAGGGGCAGTGCTGGGCACTGCTTCCATGGCAGCCGTCACTGGCACAGGACACCTGGGTCACCTGGCATGGCCATTGCCATGGAAACCCCTTGGAGGCACTGATGGCAGGACACTGGCACTGAGACACTGCTGGGGGCTGTGCTGAGCACAGGCTTGGGCACACAGAGATGGGTTTGTTCTTGCTGAGCTCACACAGAGCCAAGGCCTTTCCTGCCCCTCGTCCGGCCATGCTGGGGAGGGGCTGGGGGTGTGGGGAAGGTGGGGAGGGGACACAGCCAGGACAGGTGACCCCAACTGACCCCGGGGATATCACAATACACAGATCATATTGCTAATAATGATTCATTAATGAGCAGATATAAATATAACATTTGGTTGGAAGGTTCATCCAGAGGTCACTTTTGGCTCAGGGCCTGGTGGTCAGGCCTTGGTTCTTCAATCTGTGCTTTGACCTACACATCAACTACAACTTTCAGAACAATTCTTTCAATAACAGAGTCTTAGATTCAGGTATTAAGCAAAAAGGCATTGCCTCTTGTTCTTCATTGAAGTGCTGTTCAAGTTCATTTCACAGAGCTATAACTCACATTCCTTTTAAAACAGGCCAAATGAGTTGCTATTCTCTGTTATTTATCAAATCCCCATTTATTTCTTGAGACTGTGTCTCATTTTAGACAAGTCTCAATGTACCATTTCCTAGCAGAAAATGTCACAACAACTCTAGCAAGGAATCATAACACACCAAGTGCTCACACTGCAATGATTGCAGTGACTGCCACGAGTGCATTTCCAGCAGCCTCCAATTTGGAAGCCAATGCCACCAAGAAGAATTTTCTTCTTTCTGCCACTCTTTCTTCTGCTGCTCTTTCTATCGAGGTGATTCCTGATTGCTGGAATTCAAACCCAGCACTGATAGAAGTACAACATTCCTGTCCTAGAATGGCCCAGGTTCCTCCTTGGCCAGCAAGCAGATAATCCAAGGCCATGAGGTTCTGTAGAGCCCCCATTGGTGTTTGTTGGAGCTCACAGGATGTGCTGTTGGAAATTTAATGGCATCATTTGCTGCTTCTTCTAATAATCAATTTAGCTCATTAATGTCAACTCCATAGAAGGAGGCAGCACACACAGAGCACAGAGTGAACCAGAATCTTTGCCTTTCTGACACCAAAGGCACTCTTTGGGTGGGAAATGTTCTCTTGGCCCCAGCTCTTCCCTGTGCTTGTTGCTGAAGGAGCCTAAGCAGTGGCCCTGTGGCTGGGAGTGCTGTGACAGTGGCACTGACCAGCTCCAGCACCCCGAGTTCTATTGACATTGGGAGTGATGGCAAAGCACAGAAATCCTTTCACATTGTGGCCTTTAACTACAACAGGGTTCAGTTTCTCCTGAAGGGAAATCTTACTGAATCTGGTAAAACTGATAATTGTTATCCTTTGTTCCACAGCACAGTTTTCTTGAACTGTCCCTGCACTGACTCCAAGTCAGAGCCCATGGACAGAGTTCTGACCACCCCACAGGGTGGGCTCTTCAAGGGAACCCCATTCCTCCCAACATCAGTTCACAACATATCCAGTAATATTAATTACATTGAGTATTTTGGTGTTGCAGTAGAGACGGACACACGACACGCCAGTAGTCCAAGGACAAAGAAGAACTCCTTTATTGGTCCATGCTAGCATCTTTATACCCTTTCTCCCAGCTACTGTGTTATGCTATTATTGGCTACATGACAAAGAACACCAAAGCTGTCTACAAAATAAGAATTTTTCCCAGCACGTCCTAACAAGCTACACAAGCGGTTAACTATACACTATAAGTCCTCCACCACATTCTTGATGCTCCTCAGCAAGGCCATCTCTTGGTCAGGTGCAAAACATCCCCCTTGATTATCTTCTTGGCTGTCCTTCACTGTGGCTGCAGGTGTTCATACCATCACTTTAACATGGCGCTTTCTCACGGTTAAATTCTGATCACTTCTAAGTCCATGTCCAAGAGGCTTTCAGGCCTGCTGTCAGCCTCATCCATCCTCACAATTTCCCCTTTTTGTTTTACTACTAAGAAAGCAGTGTTTATCGATCTCTGCAGGGCCCTTTGCAGAAAAGACAACAAACACAGCACCAATAGTAAGAACAAAAATACAACAAGCAAGATGACACTTCCCATTTTCAACAGATCTTTGAACCATCCCGTGATGTCCCAGCCAATAAACCATGTATCAAACCCACTAACAGTTTTTCTCAATTTTTGCATTCCATACTGCAGCTCTTGAATATTTGCAAAGATAGACTTTGACTTGTCTGACAAATTCATACAGCACATTCCTTCAAAATAAGCATGTTTTAAAAAGAGATTGTGGAGTTGCAAGTGAAACACACATAGAAAATTGATTCAAAGTGTTGCCTTTTCCCCCAGCCTGGAAAAGAAACTCGAGATCATTTTAGCAAGGAGGTAATATAAAAGGGGATCTTTATTTTGAAGGCCCTCAGGAGCAGTTATGGAAAGGTGTCCATAAAAGCCCACCCTCTCCAGGGGTGAGTACATATTTATAGCTTTTAGGAAATTAGCATAATTGATTAAAAGCACCAATAAGGAGAACAAGTGGTGATTCAATTCCCCCCAGGTCCAGTCCCTCTTCTGGAGCCCCCCTCTCAGCACTGGCTGTGCTTTGTTTATGAAAATGCACCTCAGAGTTTTCTCGGCCTTGGTTCCCAGGAAGAACCAAGATAGGACATGGCCTTGCACCCCCCTGGGGCTTGGAGCTCTGGAATTTGTTTTGTCTTTCTGCTTAGGGAAAGGCTATGGAAAGGTACTGGAAAAACTAGCTATTAATACAGTAGGCTACAGAGCTACAAATATATGTGCAGAGAGTACAGAGAACATATAAAAGAAAAAAGGCAGAAACCAAACAGCATCAAAAGCATGAGCAAAAGCTGTCCATACATTCTCTGGCATAGGAGGCAGAGGAGGCAACATGGCCTTTCCTTCCCCTGTGCAAAACCTAATGATAGCAATCATTAACATCCAAGGTTCAGGTCGATCCATCGCTGTCCCGGGGCAAGGTTGCTGTAAGTCCGGCCTCACACACTGCACTGGCACCCAACGGGCTCCAGTATCTGTGGAGACACAAGCATATCCACGTCCCCAGGTGATGAGGTCCCACAGACCCTCCCACTTGTTGGTAATCAAATCTCTGACCCACAGCTTTCCTTGAGGGAGATTCACTGTTTCATCCGACTGCAACGAAAGAAAATGCTTCAAAAAATATAGGAATATTAGAATCAGAAGGTACTGTGAGATGATTGATTGTATACAAAGCTTTATGCAGTCTGCTTTGTGGGGGTTCCCCTATCATTCCCCCTTTTTGTTTTAATTAACTTAAGTTTGTCTATGGCATTACCAGCCATCCATCACAATCAGTGTAATAAGTAAGACACACACATAGTTAGACATAAGAATACTTTTAAAACCCATGTGTTACGATCTAATTATTAAAGTTCTTTAGAGATACCTCTGCCCAAATTAAGGTACAAGCGAGACCATATGCCAATCAATAGTATGGGTTTTATTTGATAGTAAATATGAGAGAGAGAGAGAGAAGAAGGGAGAAAAGAGAGAGTAGAGAGAAAAATGGGGGAGGACAGAGAGGGACAGGGACAAAGAAGTATCACCACTCTGTGGGTCCCGCTGGTGTCCTGATGTCCTCTTCAGGTAGTCTCGATGGTAGAAGTCCCCCCAAAAGCACAGAATGCCATGGGTTGATATACCCTCAGACCAGGTGGAGATGTCTGGGCATGTCCCCCTAGGGGAGGGGGCAGCTTCCAGCAGCAGACTCTGCTTGCATCACGTGCAGTCCTGTGGTGCAAGGCGTCTGGGGAGCACTTTGGGGGGTCTGTGATAGATTGTGACTCCCCCTCAGCTGCCTCTCATGTGAGCGTCCTGTGGATGTGGCTTGTGGGGTTGGGGGGGCTCCACAGCTGGGCCAGTTTGTGTACTGGAGGATGCGTGTGTATTGCCTCTGATCAGAGGTTACGCCATCCTCCTCCCCCCTTCAGCTGGGGGAGGGTTGTGTAAATGTGGCTTCTGTGAGCTGTGCTTTGCCCCCCACCCCAAACTCAGCCAGAAACGACTCTCAGCACAGCTGGTGGTTTCAGCTTCTGCGGACGCACTTTTCTCCCTGAGATGATTGAACAATAGGCTTTTCCCTTTATCTAATCTCAGCAGTTTAGCTCAGTCCAAAGTCCCAGTCAGGTATCTTCAGGCAAGCTTCTCTGATCAAAACTTTATATCAATGTTTGAGGCATGAACTACTTTCAGTCTCTGACACCCATGTGATAAACCTTCTAAGTGATATATGTTATTTTGTGATTCTTCATGACCTAATAGTTTAAAAAATCTGTCTTGATTACTTCATTTGTGAAGGTTGTCAAGCAGAATAATACATTATGGAACTGTGAAATACTATACCAACAGTCAGGGTCTGTAACAGCTGGCACCTTGTTTCAGTGAGGGCTGAGGGATCCCTCCTGGGTGAGGTCCCCAAGTCCACCCCAAAAGGGGTGCAGCTCATATAAATTCAAATTATTAAGTCAAACCTGACTTAAGTATGATTTGGATGCCAAAACACCTGGGTCCGTTGGTCGATGTCCGACCAGGGAGAGTCCAGGCTTGGCAAGAGCCAGGACCCCAACTGGAGGGACTTCCCTAACACAGGTCTTATGAGAAAGCTGTTAGAAACAGCACCTAGGAAGGTTACTTAAAGTGGAACGAATCATGGAGACAGTTATATAAACATAGTACAGGTTGTGCAGACTGTGAAGTAACAGACATTGTCAACTACCTTTAACTAAAAAGACCATGGTACCATGAACATGATAATCAAAAGAATGCATAGGTGTGGTAGTTTGAAAAACAAATCAGTGAGAGGCTCAAAGTCAGAACTACAATTTAATAGGAAAGAATGTAGTAATACAAAAAAAAAAAAAAAAAGAAACCACTGACAGAGTCAGAATACAACCTGACACCCTGTCGGTCAGGGTGTTGGTAGTAGTCCACTTAGAAGGTGGTTGCAGTCCTCTGGGAGTGATAGATGCGCTTCTGTTGAAGCAATGATCCTGTGAAAGGTGTAGTTCTCCTCTGAAGGTCCAGCGGTGGTGTAGAAGGGTCTGGTCTTCCTCAGGGAATCCCGTGGAAAAAGCTGCCTATGGTGCTTCAGATCTGAGTTTATATGCAGATCGGGATACATTGGCTCCTCCCCTTGGGCCGGACATCTCACAATGGGATGATGAGTCACTATCTGCACTATGTTTGGGGTGAGTGAAATGCCCATCTGGCCCTAACGACTGGCCCATTAGCAAACCATTCTGCAGCCATCAGGAACACTGCCACGCCCAGCCCCCAACATCCCACGAAGATGGTGATAGAATACATACCACTGTAACCTAAGACATTATCCACCCCTTCTTCTATCACCATCTATGTGATACCCACACCAATACCCCCCTTTATACATATATAATGAAACTTTACACACAGTTCTCACTTAAAATTAAGTTTCCCTGTGGTACACAATGGGTTTCCCCATCTTTCTGCATTACCCACCAAGTGGAACCAGGTCCTTGAGCAAAAACAACCCCGCGGATGGGCTTGCCTTTGTCTGAGGTGGGACTCATCCAAACAGTCTTTCCTAAAATACCTCTCATGTGTACCACAGGGACTCTATCTCCGTCCACTGTGTGCAAGGGTTCAGACTGGGCAGGACCAGCTCGATTGATGGAGCCTCGTGTGTTGACCATCCAGGTGGCCTTTGCTAAGTTCATGTCCCAATTTTTGAAGGTCCCCCTGCCAAGTGCCTTCAGGGTGGTCTTAAGTAGTCCGTTGCACCGTTCAACTTTCCCGGCAGCTGGTGCATGATAAGGGATATGATATATCCACTCGATGCCATGTTCTCTGGCCCAGCTGTTTATAAGGCCATTCTTGAAATGGGTCCCATTGTCCGACTCAATTCTCTCAGGGGTGCCATGTCTCCACAAGACTTGCTTTTCCAGGCCTAAGATGGTGTTTCGGGCAGTAGCATGAGGCACAGCGTAGGTCTCCAACCATCCAGTGGTTGCTTTCACCATGGTCAGCACGTAGCGCTTGCCTTGGCGGGTTTGGGGAAGGGATGTAGTCAATTTGCCAGGCTTCCCCATACCTATACTTCGACCATCGTCCACCGTACCACAGAGGCTTCACCCGCTTGGCCTGCTTGATCATAGCGCAGGTCTCACAGCCATGGATGACCTGTGTGATGCTGTCCATGGTCAAGTCCACCCCTCGGTCACGAGCCTATCGGTACGTTGCATCTCGTCCCTGATGACCAGAGGCATCATGGGCCCAACGAGCTAGAAATAATTCTCCCTTGTGCTGTCAGTCCAGATCCACCTGTGATACTCTCAGTCTGGCAGCTCGGTCCACCTGCTCGTTGTTACGATGCTCTTCATTGGCCCGACTCTTGGGTATATGTGCATCCACGTGTCGAACCTTCACAGTCAGCCTCTCTACACGGGTAGCGATGTCCTGCCAAATCTCAGCGGCCCAGATGAGTTTCCCTCTGCGCTGCCAGTTGGCCTTTCTCCAGCGATTCAACCAACCCCACAAAGCGTTAGCTACCATCCAGGAGTCGGTGTAGAGATAGAGCCGAGGCCACTTCTCTCGCTCAGCAATATCCAAAGCCAGCTGGACGGCTTTAAGCTCGGCAACCTGACTCGATCCACCTTCTCCCTCAGTAGCTTGTGCAACTCGTCGTGTGGGGCTCCATACAGCAGCTTTCCACTTCTGTTTAGCACCCACAATTCGGCAGGAACCATCAGTGAAGAGGGCATATCGTCTTTCACTCTCCGGTAGCTCGTCATATGGTGGGGCTTCCTCTGCACGTGTCACTTGCCCCTCCTCTTCTTCAGAAGATAATCCAAAAGTCTCACCTTCAGGCCAGTTTGTTATAATTTCCAGAATCCCAGGGCGATTAGGGTTTCCTATCCGGGCTTGCTGTGTGATCAGCGCAATCCACTTGCTCCACGTGGCGTTGGTGGCATGATGTGTGGAAGGAACCCTTCCCTTGAACACCCAACCCAGCACTGGTAGTCGGGGTGCCAGAAGCAGCTGTGCTTCAGTGCCAATTACTTCCGAGGCAGCTCGAACTCCTTCATAAGCCGCAAGAATCTCTTTCTCGGTTGGGGTATAGCTGGCCTCAGATACTTTGTATCCCCAACTCCAGAACCCGTGGTCGTCCTCGAGCCTCTTCAGGTCCCTTCTGCCACAAGCTCCAGGATGGACCATTCTCCCCGGCCACAGTGTAGAGCACATTTTTCACATCCTGTCCTGTTCTGACTGGCCCAAGGTCTACTGCGTGGGCAATCTCCTGCTTAATTTGTTCGAATGCTTGTTGTTGCTCAAGACCCCACTGGAAATCATTTTTTTTTCGTGTCACGAGGTAAAGAGGGCTTACAATTGTGTTGTATTCCGGGATATGCATTCTCCAAAACCCGACAGCTCCTAGAAAAGCCTGGGTTTCCTTCTTGTTCGTAGGTGGGGACATAGCAGTGATCTTGTTGACTACTTCTGTCGGGATCTGGCGACGTCCATCTTGCCACTTGACTCCTAAGAACTGGATTTCTTGAGCGGGTCCCTTAACCTTACTTCGCTTGATGGCAAAACCAGCTCTTAGGAGAATCTGGATGATCTTCTTTCCTTTCTCAAAGACTTCCTCTGCTGTGTTCCCCCATACGATAATGTCGTCGATGTACTGCAAATGTTCTGGAGCCTCACCCTTTTCCAGTGCAGCCTGGATCAGTCCATGGCAGATGGTGGGGCTGTGCTTCCACCCCTGGGGGAGTCTGTTCCAGGTGTACTGCACTCCTCTCCAGGTGAAAGCAAACTGAGGCCACCACTCTGCTGCCAGAGGGATGGAGAAAAAGGCATTGGCAATATCGATGGTCACGTACCACTTTGCTGCCTTGGATTCCAGTTCATACTGAAGTTCCAACATGTCTGGCACAGCAGCACTCAGTGGTGGTGTGACCTCATTCAGGCCACGATAATCCACTGTCAGTCTCCATTCTCCACTGGACTTACGCACTGGCCATATAGGGCTGTTAAAGGGTGAATGAGCCTTGCTGACCACCCCTTGGCTCTCCAGTTTACGAATCATCTCGTGGATGGGAACCACAGAGTCTCTGTCTGTGTGGTACTGCCGTTGGTGCACTGTCGCCGTGGCGATTGGTACCTGCTGTTCTTCAACTTCCAGCAGTCCCACAGCAGAAGGGTCATCTGAGAGACAAGGCAAGGTATTTAGTTGTTGGATGTCTTCTGTTTCTACTGCGGCTATCCCAAAAGCCCAACGATGTCCTTTTGGGTCTTTGAAATACCCATTTCTAAGATAGTCTATGCCCAGGATGCATGGGGCCTCTGGGCCAGTCACGATGGGGTGTTTCTGCCACTCATTCCCAGTTAAACTCACTTCAGCTTCCAATACAGTCAGCTGCTGGGATCCTCCTGTCACCCCAGAAATAGAAATAGATTCTGTTCCCACGTACCTTGATGGCATCAGGGTACATTGAGCGCCGGTGTCAACCAAAGCCGTGTATCTTTGTGGGTCAGACGTGCCAGGCCATCGGATCCACACAGTCCAATAGATCCGGTTGTCCCTTTCCTCTACCTGGCTAGAGGCAGGGCCCCTCTATTCCTGATCATGGTACATGTTGCTCTCTTCCTGTAAATATGTTCTTGAGGTCCCTTCAAGAGGATCGGTCATATCATCATTCCTATACTGTTCAGGGTTCTGTCCACAAGAGACCGGAGCAGCGTTGACTCTAGGTGGGCTTCTTGTGGTAGCTGTTCCTCTTTTCAGTTCACGTACTCGGGCTGCTAAGGAAGAGGTGGGTTTTCTGTCCCACTTTCTCATGTCTTCTCCATGCTCCTGAAGGAAAAACCAGAGGTTACCTCGTGGAGTGTATCTTCTCTCTCTGGCTGGGGGATGTTGGCTCTTAATAGCAGAGACCCTTGTTGGTTCTGGCGAGATATGGTGAATTTCTTGCTTCAGCTCCTTTCTGAGTTTCTCTTCCAAGTTCCGGACGTGCTCAGCCAGCTGTGTTTCCACTGATGAGACATGGGTGCGAAATGGGGCAGTGACAGTGTCCTCATAAATTCTTAGTTTGTTGACCAGTACTCCCACCTTGTCCGCTCCTTCCCTCCATTGCAGTGTTGCTAGGTAACGGGAGTATATCTCCGGTCCAAGCTGTGCAAATCTCAGCCACATCTGTGACGTGCATTGGACATCATCTGGGTTCTTAGGGAATCTCTCATCTTCTGAGAAAATGATCTCCAGCACGGCCAGTTCTCTCAGGCATCGGATACCTTGTTCCATTGTGCTCCATTTTCCTTGGTGCACCTGGAGGTCTTCTTTACAAAGGTATCTGTCTTTTACGCTTGCCAGCAGTCGCCGCCAGAGGCTGAGAGTTTCTTGGGTTTTCCCGATCCCCTGGTCAATGACCACATCCTGGGTCAGGGATCCAAGTTGCCTGGCCTCACTTGCATCTAGCATGGTGTCATTGGCTGCAGCGTCCCAGATACGAAGCAGCCAGGTCAGGATGGATTCATTTGTCTGTTGGGTGAACTCCCTCCGTAGGTCACGCAACTCACCCAGGGATAAAGAGCGAGTGATGATCTCTGGCTCCGTCTCTTCTGCTTGGTGCGAAGGTCCAGTCACTCATCGGTCACTGTGCAAGCTGATTTGCTCCTGGTTTTCTTTTTCTGAAGGGGGGCAACTGCTACTGGCTTAGGCTGTTCTGGCTCGGTGATGGCTTGTGTGGAGACTCGGTCGTTTCTTTCAGTCTCTTTTTCCTCCATGACAGTTTGTTTAGATACGGTGCCTGTTGTTCTGCTGCTTTTCTTGTCCTCATCCTGAGGATACTGTGCCGCATCGAGCATTGTTCTGACTCTAAGCATGGTGTACACAGTGCAGGTCATAGAGAGAAAAGAAAACAGAACTGACAGCAAGATGATACCATCTTTGACATCCAAAGGGAACTCAATATTTTCAAAAACTCTTGTGTCAGGTCAGAAAGGCTGAGAGAAACCACTCTCTACTCTTTCCCCTAGGGGCTGGGTGTGATTGTTGAGGAGGCCCCAGATGTAGCAGCCCACACTAGGACAAGCAAACAAAATTGAGTATATATTCCGAATGGTGTTCATTGCCTCGGAGGTTATCATGCAATAGACATAGTAAACTAATAAAGCAATTTTTATACGATACCCCGGCCTACACAGGAGCATTACCACAGGCAGGTAATTCCCTGTCTGCGGAAATATATACAGAGCAAGGTACAGGACCCATGTAAGTATGTTGAGTATCATGGTGAATAGGTGGCTTCTAGAACACAAAATTTTAATTCTGACTTTCCTCAGGGCCTGGCCGCACATTTGGCGCCAAAAAATGTGGTAGTTTGAAAAACAGATCAGTGAGAGGCTCAAAGTCAGAACTACAATTTAATAGGAAAGAATGTAGTAATACAAAAAAAAGAAAAAAAGAAACCACTGACAGAGTCAGAATACAACCTGACACCCTGTCGGTCAGGGTGTTGGTAGTAGTCCACTTAGAAGGTGGTTGCAGTCCTCTGGGAGTGATAGATGCGCTTCTGTTGAAGCAATGATCCTGTGAAAGGTGTAGTTCTCCTCTGAAGGTCCAGTGGTGGTGTAGAAGGGTCTGGTCTTCCTCAGGGAATCCCGTGGAAAAAGCTGCCTATGGTGCTTCAGATCTGAGTTTATATGCAGATCGGGATACATTGGCTCCTCCCCTTGGGCCGGACATCTCACAATGGGATGATGAGTCACTATCTGCACTATGTTTGGGGTGAGTGAAATGCCCATCTGGCCCTAACGACCGGCCCATTAGCACACCATTCTGCAGCCATCAGGAACACTGCCACGCCCAGCCCCCAACATCCCACGAAGATGGTGATAGAATACATACCATTGTAACCTAAGACAATAGGTATCACTGTACGTACGTAATCTTAACCTAATCTTTCCTGTAACACACAGAGGTGTGCATAACTGCAGTCAACTTTCACAGAATCTAGTTGTAATACTTAATTTTAACAGAACGTAGTAAATCTAATAGCAGTTAACTTTAAAAATCTATTTATAGTTATTAATACATCGGGGTGATCCGAAGTTATGAATACATCAGGAGTGACAGTTTGGGAGAGTTCCAAAGAGCATTACGAGCTGCAAGTACACAGATCCATCCCTTCTTCGAGCAGGGATGCAGGTTTGTGGTATTGTCTCTGGGGTCACTGTACTTCAAGGTTCAGCTGTGGATATAGAACTCAACACTCATTAATGTAAAGTAAAAACAAGAAAAACTGGAAAACAGATTGAAATTCAGCTATTCATTTCTTTCTAGTAAGACAATTCCTATTAGTAATTCACAAAGATGTCTGGCTTTCTCAAGCAGTTTTTAGTCAAAGGCTTCTCATTGTCCCTGTCCTCCACCTGCGGAGGTGTTTGTGTCTGAGGCCCCGCCCCACCCCCCCCTCCCCAGCCCCCCTTCAGGCTCTGCTTCCCGTTTCCCCGAGTTTCCCAAAAATTTACCATTTACATGATACTTGTATTTACATTGTTTTACAAATTGACCAGAATTCCCACATCGTTGACAACAGAAAACTGCTGTATTCCCAATTCCTTTCTGCTTTTTCCCTGTTTGTTTCTGTTTGCAATCAGTTTTCAAATGCCCTTGCTGTCTGCAAGCATAGCATTTCTGAGGTGGTCGTAAAACAGCCGCTAAAGCAGTCATTTTATGTTCCACAGACCCAACCTTAGCACAAGCTGTAACCATATCTGTTAATGAAGGGTCTCCCAGAAGTATCCTACAGTCCTCATTTCCATTTTCCCGAGCTAACTGTTTACACAAGATCTGCCGTAACTGTTCGTCCTCAACTTGTTTCCCAGGGCTGCTGAAATTCTTTCTGCAAATTGCAAAAATGGTTCCTTTGTCCCTTGAACTATTTTTACAAATTGAGGCCTGGGAGAAGCCATTTCTATGGTTCTTATCAATGCTCCCATTTCTAGTTTTTGACATAGCTCAAGGATCAAAGGATGCCATCTAGCTTGTGTGTCTGGGTTAAAAAATGCATTCCCTCCCATCAGGTCATCAGATCCCACTGCATACCTAGGATCGTCCTGAGGTCTGTGCATATTCTCTACTGCGGCTCTCTCTGCCATCTGTCTCCAGTTACTCTCAAAAACTCCAAACTGCACGGGCTGAAACAACCCCTGAGCAAGGTGCTTGATATCAAAAGGTGCAAGCAAGTCTGTGTTTATTACTCAAATTACTTGCATAACTTCTGGAGACCCCAGACCGTATTTAGCAATTCTTGCTTGCAAATCCTGCACTACCCTCCAGGCAATCACCTGGTGACTGTCTTGCTGGTTAGTTCCTGGTGTAGCTTTAAACATGGGATACGCTTGAACACCTTCCCCTGCACCAGCACTCCCCCCAGCAGCCCCCTCCCCAATCATTTCAATGTCAGTTGTAAACACATCACTATCAAGATTAGGCATACCCAGCCTTTCAACCAGATCCCAATCCCCACACTCAAGGGCTTTATGTTTGACTTGTTCCCAAAACCGAGCCGGTTGTCTCGGCTGCACTGTCACCTGACAGGGAGGCAGTGTCCAGGGCCTGGTTTTCCAAGCCTTATTAGAGCGACGACGATCACTCTCTCTCTCCCGTGAACGCTCCCGCGTTGACGCAGCCTCTGAGATTCCCCGATCAATTTCCCTTTCCCCCCACTATCACTGTCCGTGTCAGAGTCCTTTGGCAGTGGAGGAAACGCTTGCAAAGGCTGTTCCACAGGAGGCTGCACAGGATGTGAAGATGGAAGCGGGGGGGTCGCAGGGACAGGCTGTGCAGCAGAGTCTGTTCTCCGTTCTTTTGAACTCAGTTTTGCTAATTGGTCAGCAGATGAGGGATACACTCGCTCCTGCCGTACAAGGTCCCTAGGAGAAGGATAAGTTGGTGGCACATAGTCTTTTGGGGAGAGATATGATCTTTCAGCAACACTGCTGTTTTTAGCAGAAGCAGGCTGAGTCTGAGGAGGGTCAAGGGCTGCCCTTTCTGAACAGCACCCATTTCCTCCCTCTAATTCCATCTGCTTGTCTTCTAAAAGAGTTATTGCTGTCTTTTCAGTGAGCTGTTCTCCCTTTTCTTGCTCCTCTCTCCGTTTCTTTAAAGCATCAAAGAGCAAGCGCCAGGTTGTTGCCAACTTCCGTGCCTCTTTATCTCCCCGAGAAGTAGCTTCGCACAGTTCATCTCCAACTGCTTTCCAGGAGCTTATGCTAAAGCAACACTCACATCGGCTGGAAAATCATGCAATTTTGCCCACAACAATATATTTTTCAATATATTAAAACCTGTGCTTTTTAACAAAACTTTCCATGTAGACAGCACAGTCTTTTCCTGGCTAGATAAATTATTACCCATATTAAATTTGTTCCCAACGGCTCACCTTAATCAAGGTGTCAAAGTTCAGTCGACCAAAGCAGAATCCTCTGCTCTCAATCTACATTGGGCTCCGTCTCCAGCGGCACCTCACCCTGCCACCCAGTTCCCACTTTTTCAAGCAGGCGTCCTGTTCTCCTGGCAGGCTCCTTGGATTACCATTATCTTTTATCCCGTTCAGTCCCGAACAAGTTGGCCAAGGGATCGCGCCGACCCCGAAGATCGCGTTGGTTCGCCAATCATGTAGTATCATGCTGGGGTCACAGATCACGTCGGGGTCACCATTTGTCGCAGTAGAGATGGACACAAGACACGCGAGTAGTCCAAGAACAAAGAAGAACTACTTTATTAGTTCGTGCTAGCATCTTTATACCCTTTTTCCCAGCTACTGTAATATGCTATTATTGGCTACGTAACAAACAACACCAAAGCTGTCTACATAACAAGAACTTTTCCCAGCACGTCCTAACAAGCTACACAAGTGGTTAACTATACACTATAAGTCCTCTGCCACATCCCTGATGCTCCTCAGCAAGGCCATCTCTTGGTCAGGTGCAAAACATCCCCCTTGATTATCTTCTTGGCTGTCCTTCACTGTGGCTGCAGGTGTTCATTCCATCACTTCCTCACAGCGCTTTCTCACGGGTAAACTCTGATCACTTCTAAGTCCATGTCCAAGAGGCTTTCAGGCCTGCTGTAAGACTCATCCATCCCCACATTTTGGCTACTTTGATCTTTACACTCTCATAACAATTTTCATGACTAATCCCTTGGTGAAACTCTAGAGGTGTTTCTGACAAACAAAGATTCTGGTTGACTGTCAAGATACAACTTACAGACATCAGTAGAATTTTAGTGACAAGGTTGTTCTTTCTTTATCCTCAGTCTCATTCAGTTAGGAACAATAATTCCATTGTCCACAGAGCTGGTGCCTTTTTATTCTACAATTATGCACCCAGGGTATTAACTGTTTAACTTTACTGCAGAGTATGCAAAACCACTGTAATCTTTCATTTGCTTCTCCACTGATTCCACCCACTTTTATTATCCTGTGTAAACACTTTTATATTCCTTTATCTTTTCTGCCTGTTAGTCTTTAAGCTCTATTCAGCAACTTCAGGGGAACTGAAAATTTCTATCCTTTATGTTATTTATCCTCCTGGCTCCCCGCAGTGCTCCAGTTCCTTCCCAGTGCCACTCCTGGTGCCCTGGGAAGCCCCCAGGAGCAGGCAGGGCCCCGGCTGTGCCCCCTCCCCGTGGAACCCCCAGACTCCACATTCCCTCTCCCACCTGCAGCAGCCACTCCCTGCCTGGAGCATTTGTGCTTTGGTTTTTCCAGCTATTTCCTAGGATCTGATGTAAAAACAAGCAGTGAGGGGCAGGGGTGGGGCAGTCTGGGGGTGGGGGCACAGCAGGGCTATAACCGGGGGGAGCTCCCCCTGCTCCCGTCCCCACCGTGGAGCCGCTCCATCCCAGCCTTGTCCCCGGTAAGTGCCAGCCCCTCACTGCCCCCTTCCCCTCACCTTGCTGCTTCTGCTCTCAAAATTAATGCTTTTGAACCCATAAGATCCTAAGTCTCTGCTTTGGAGCTCCAAAGCTTCCTAAATGGGTGCTATTGAGTCTCAAATCTGCTTAAATTGGCCTTTTGGAGCCCAAAAGCTCTTTAAGTCTCTGGTTTTGAGGCAAGAATATCCTCAAATGTCTCTCCCTGACCGAAAGCTTCTGACCTTAGGCCCAAGATTCCCTAAATCGGTGTTTTAGAGCCCCAGTGCCCCCTAAAGCAGTGTTTCTGAACCCCAATGTGCCCTGTATTGCTATTTCATTTCCCACAGGCTCCCCACACGCATTTCTGGGCCCAAGAGCTACCAAAATGGGACTTTCTGAGGCCCAAAGCCCCCTAAATGAATGGATCTGAGCCAAATGCTCCCAATATAGGAGTTTCTCAACCCCAAAGCTTGAGAAAGTGTTCTTTCTGAGCCCAAAATCTCCCTAAATCAGTGTTTGGGACCCCAAATGCTCCCTGAAGGGATGTTTCTGAGCCTCAGAGCTCCCTGAATCACTGATTCTGAGCCCTGAAGCTCCCAAACTTGCAGTATCTGAGCTCAAAAGCTCCTGAGTGGGGTTCCTGAGCCCTGAAGAACCTGAAATTGCTGGGTTTGAACCCCAAAGCTCTCGAGATAATTTTTTTCCTGAGCCTAGGGAAGATCCCTAACCAGGTGTTTCTGAACTCTGAAGCTCCATAAATAACTCTTTCTCACACCAAGAGCTCTCCAAATGGGTGTTTGGGAGCCCTAAAGCTCCCTGAATTGCTCCAAGTCCAGAGGTTCCCAAAATCGGTACTTTAGACCCCCAAAGGTCCCTAAATTGCTGGTTCTGTCTCTTCAAAAAGCTAGCTGTACTCGTATTTCTTGAGCACAAATCTCCCTAAATTGGCTTTTCTGGGAGGTCAAAAACCTCTTGAATTTGATATTTCTGAGCACAAATCCTCCTGAAGCAAATGCTTTGCATTCCTAGTCCTCCATAAATTGGTGTTTAGGACCCTAAAATGTCCTTCAATGGGTGTTTCTGAGCCCAAAATCTCTCTAAATTGCTGTTTCTGAGCTCAAAATAACCTGAAATTTTTTTCATTTTTCTGTTTTGAGCCCAAAGTTTGCTTAATTAATGTTTCTGAGACTTTTGGAGCTCCTTAAGTGTTTTACTTGTTTCTGAGCACAAAAAAATCCCCAGATCAGTCTTCTGGAGCCCCAAAGCCCCCAGGATTGCTCTTCATTGGCTCCAAAGCTCCTGAGGTGACTGTTCTGGCCCCAAAGCTGTTGAAATTCGGGTTTCTGAGCCATGAAGTTCCCAAAATCAGTGTTCAGAGCCCTGAGCCCCCCTAACTCAAGCCATGTGCCCTGTTGGCCATCAGAACACGGGGTTCACTCCCAGTGACCCCCAGTGTCACTCCCTGGCTCCCCCCATTACTCCCAGTTCCCCTCAGAGCTCCCAGTATCATTCCCTGGCTCCCCCCAGTGTTCCCAGTCCCCTCCAGAGCCATTCCTGGTGCCCTGGGACCCCCCAGGACCAGGCAGGTCCCGGCTCTGCCCTTTCCCCCCTCCAGCGGGGCTGTCCCCGGAGCCGCTCCGTGACTGCACCTCCCCAGTTCCGCTTTCCATTTTCCAGGGATTTACGGGAAATGGGTGTAAAAGCAAGAACTGAGGAGCTGGGGGAGGGGGAGGAGGGGCAGGGGGAGGAGCCCGTGGAGGTGATAAATAAATCCAGCCGGGATGAGGGCAGAGGGTGCGAGCTTGGGGTGCTGCTGTGCCTGGTGTGGAGCTGCTTCTTCCCAGCCTTGTCCCAGGTAAGCGCCAGCGCCTCGCTCCCACGTTTCCCTAGGGGGGCTGCTCCTTCTGAGCCCAAAAGCTCCTTAAGGCGCTGGTTTGGACCTACAAAGCTCCCTAAATGGTGGCTACTGAGTCAAAAATCTGCTTTCTTTGGTTTTCTGGAGCCCTACAACTCTCTAAATGGCTCTTTCTGTTCCAAAAATATCCCCAAATCACCCTCTCTGGCCCCCAAAGCTCCCAACATCATTTTTTCTCTACCAGAAACTCCTCAAATAAGGGTTTCTCAAGCCCAAGATTCCCTAAATTGGTGTTTTAGAGCCCCAGTGCTCCCTAAATCAGTGTTTCTGAACGCAAATGCATTCTGAATTGCTGTTTCAGGTCCCAAAAGCTCCCTAGGTGGGTGTTTCTGAGCCTGAATACTCTCAAACTTCTCCATTCTCAGCTGTGACTTTCCCTAAGTGGCTGTTCTTGAGGCCAAAATCTCCTTGAAGTGGTGTTGCTGAGCCCCAATGAATCCCCAGTTGCTGCTCTTGGGTCCAAAGTCTCTGGACATCGTTTTTTCTGAGCTCCAGAGCTCATGAAATGGGTGTTTCTGAGCCCTGAGGCTCCCCAAGTGGCTCTTTGAGACCTCCAAAGCTCCCAACATGGCTTTTTCTGAGCACTGCAGTTCTCTAAACATGTGCCTCTGAGCCCAAGAGCTCCATAAATTGAAATTTGGAATCAAAAGTTCTCTAGAGGGGACTTCTGAGGCCAACAGCTCCCCAGATTAGTGTTTTTGAGCCAAATGCTCCCTTAATTGGCCTTTCTAAACCCTAAAGCTTCTGAAAGTTTGGGCTGTTTGTGAGCCCAAAACCTCTCTAAATCAGTGTTTGGAACCCCAAAACCTCCCGAAATCACTGATTCTGAGCCCAAAAACTCCTGAATGGGAGTTCCTGAGCCCCTAAGAATCTGAAATGGCTGGCTTTGAGCTCAGAAACTCTCTACATCATTGTTTTTGAGCCAGACCCATCCCTAAGTGGTTTGGAAGGCTGTACCTGAGCGTTGGTGGAATGCAGCAGAAGGGGAGAGGCTCTGCCTGGGGGTGTCAGTGAGGACGAGGATGGGAGGTGTGAAGAGCAGCTGGGATGCCTGGAGATCCTTAACAGGATAGGCAAAGGTAAATTTGTTTTGTGTGAGTCAGCAGTGAAGGGCTGTGAAAGGGGGACACTCCTGGCAGTTCAGGAACTCCTGATCAGGGAGAGTTGGCAGAAGAGCTCTGGGAGCAACCTGGAGGAGTCTCCAGGCCAGTGAGCAGGATCCCTTGGGGAATGGCAACTGCCCTGGCATTCATGGCCAGGCAAAGCAACAGGGTTCCAGCAGCCTGGAGGATCCTGGAGTGATGGCTTAGCAGAGCTGCCTGGTGGGTGAATGGGGAAGATGCTCATGGGGAGCTGGCCCACAAGGAAGAGCTGCTCAGGGCTGTGCTCACAGCCAGGAAATAGGGGGCTCCCAGACACTGAAGGGTGGGACTAAGGCCAGCAGCAGAGCACAGAGCTGGGGCTCCAGAGGAGAAGACTTGGATGAACTCGGGGTGCTGAACCAGGTGGTGGCAGGGGCAGCAGCTGCAAAGGGTGAAGGAGCTCAGGAAATCTGATAGGCCCTACAGGGCAGCCTCTTGCAAGGGCAGGAAGGGTCTCTCTGAGAAGCCAGGAGTAAAGCACTCGTCTGCTGAGGCTCTTGGCTGAACTGAGCGAGCTGCAGGGTGAAAAGGCAGCACATGGGAGGTGGAGCACATGAGCCAGCAGCAAAGACAGCCAGCAGCACCCTGGGCTGTGTGAGCAGGAGCACAGCCAGGGGAAGGGTTGGAGCCCTGTGCCCAGCACATTTACACCACACCTGCCCAGTGACAGGGGGGCTGTGGCACTCAGGAGCCACTGCACTGCTGGGTCACTGAGGTGGGAATCCTCCTGCTGTCCCTCAGGTGCTGGTGGGATTTCCCTAAGAATATCAGTGTCTGCAATAACAAAACCAACAGCAAAAGCATGACTGCCCAAATAGAAATACCTGCAGCAGAGCAATCTGCACCTGCAGTCACCTGCACCTCTGGGCAGTGCCAATGGAATCGCTGTTTGCAATATCCAGCAGTGACACCCCCTCCTCACAGGACTTCACGGGCAGTGACCGTCCCCAGGGCTGGGCACTGCTGAGGGCCCTCAAGTGCTGTGTGGAGTTCTGCCAGAGAGGATTGAGTGGGAAAAGGCTGCTGCTCCCTGGACCATCCTGGGGCCTTCACTGGGCTTTGCTGAGTCCAAAATCTGCTTAAATAGGTTTTCTGGCTTTAAATTGGTTGCTGAGGCTTGAAGGAGCCCTGCTGCTGTCACCAAAATTTGGGAGGAAAAAAACCCCTTTAACAGTATAATTGAAGTGATGGAGAATCAGGCATTAGTTTATTCTGGCCAGGATGTGCCATGGAAAATATTCCATACACACTTGTCTTTTACCAGGCTTTCTGCAGATCTATGCACCAAAAACCTCAAAGCACTTCCTGTTCATTGGTCCCAAATTACACAATTTTTCTAATATTTGGTTTCTCATTGGCCACGGATTCCTTTGCCTCCAATGCTAATTTGGTCCTCACTTCTTGATTGCCTTATCAGTCTTTTCCAGACCAGGTGTCTCCAATCATGCCAGGGGGCAACATCTGGGGTTGATGTTTGTTGATGGGCGTTGATGGTTGTTATTTTTTGGGCATCTCCTGTGCTATTCCCAATCTGTTGAGATATTAAACTCTCCTATGTTGAGTGGTGCCATCCCCTGAAAAAACCTTAACATTCCTTTCCTCAGGACAAAGACAAACCAAGCCTGACTAGAGAAATAAAAGAAAAACTTCTAAAAGTGATATGATTTCCAACACTGCCCTCCAGAGCCACCAGGGCTTCCAGTGTCTTGTCGTCATCAAGGCCCAGCATTGTTGCAGAGGGTGGGGGACTGGTCAGGAAGGGTTGGAGTGAGTCCACAAAGTTAATATTTCATAGAATTCCTGTCCTTTGTCCCTTCCTGCTCACAGTCTGTTGGTCTCTGGCCAACAGAGGCCTCACTGACAATGCAGAAGAGAGAATTCCTTCTTTCTTCTTTTTTTTGTTTTCCTGGCTGTCCTTATTCTTTCTCCTGCCATCTTCCCCTTCCTTTTCCTTCTCCTTCTCCTCCTCTTTCCCCCCTTCCTTTTGTTTTTTCCCCTCAAAGCTTCATCTTTTGTCCAGGATTGCAGATCTGACCCTGCATAAAATAAGCTTCCTGTCTAAACCAGTTGTCAGGGCTTCTTCTGAATATGAGAGACAGACAGAGAGAACAATTTCTCTCTGACTGTGACAAGTGTGCTCACCCATTCCTGGACACAAAACCTCCTTGCCGTGAGTGATCTGAGCTAAATGTCTGAGTTCCTCAGTTATCAACAGCAGAGGCGTGTTCAGGACAGCTCCATGTACACATCATCTGTTCATTGTTACTGTTTAGGAAGCCATCACTCTACTGCTCTGCTTTGAGGAGAAACGACCCTCAAATATTGAGTGTTTTATGCCACTTACATTCTTTCCCTCCTTTCTGACTAGAGCAAATTAGGAAAAGGTAATTGCAAGAAATAGAGCTGGGTTCAGTCCTGGGGACAGACACAGGCCCTGGGGCTGTGGCTTCTGATGGCATTTCTCTATTTCTAATCCTCAGTGGAGCTTGCTTTCTCACCCAGGTCTTGACTCCCCCTGAACACCAGGAAAGCTTTCTTGACATGCAAGGTTCTTGCTCTTGGCAAGGGGTTCCTTAATTCACCCCCATTTGAGCAGGTCCTTCTCCTTCTCTGGAACATGGCCCTGGGCAAAGAAAACAAAACGTCACAGGAAGCAGACAGCACAGGGAACTGGAGTGCAAGAAAGAGAGGCAGAGCAGAGCAGAGCAGTGAGTTGTGCCCTGAGCAGACCTCTCCTCATGCCTGATCAGTTCCTGTTTCTGCTTTGTACCTTCACCTCGTCATTGCTGCTCTGATGGATCTGGGCAGAAGGGACAGGTGGCTTTGCTGGAAGGGTCAGCGAGGCCATGCTTTCTGCAGCCAGCTGTGCAGAAGAGGATGTTAAGGAAACTTCCCAGTCTGACCATTCCTGAGGTTCTGTGGCCATCATACTCCCAGCACCAGAGACTTTGAGTGCTGGGACCGGAGCCCCTTTGCAGCAGCGGCTCCAGAGCCCCAACGGGCCCTGCTGGACTCGCCCCACTCCCACACTCAGCCCCTGTGTCCTCCCCAGTTCCAGCCCAGTTTTCCCACGGCAGAGTCTCAGATGTCTCGTTCCACAAAGCCATTTCATCCTGGCACAGTAACATAGAAACATCCTGAGCTGTTTCCCCAAGAAAGGAACCCCTCGGTTTTATCCCCTCACACTTGGGAGTGCCCAAGGCTCAAGTCTGGCTCTTCCTCCCAAGCCCTTGGCTCTGTGTCTCTCAGTGTCCCTCTCCTGGCTGTGCCAATGCTCTTGTTGTGTTTTGTTGGAAGTTCATGGGCTCTTGTCTTGGGCTCCCACCCAGAGCTCAACCCGCACCTGGCACTGCAGCTGCCCCCAGCCACCTGCACCAGGTGTGTTCACAGCCAGGAGGAGGGGAGGGTGGGAGTGAGGTGGTTTCAGTTTTGTCTTTGTTACTCACCTTGCTGCTCTGTTGGGAACTTCCAAGACAGCAAAGCATTCGTTTCCAAGTGAAATCTGGTTTTCCCATGATGGCAACAGGTGAGGGATGTCCCAGGCTTTATGTGAGTGTTTCAGTTGTAATTTTTCCTCATGTCCTGTTGAGGAGGGGAAGTGAGAGAGCAGCTTGGTGGGCATCTGGTGACCACCCAAGGTCAACCCACTGCTGTCCCAATTCCATAGATTTCTTTGTAGCTGGCCAGGATAACCTTGAGGATGTGAGTCTGAGGGAGGGGATAATGGTCCCTTTCCTCTGCAGAAAATCATAGCTAGGGTGAACATGTGGTTCTGCACTCTGCAAAGGCAGAAGGTCTTAATTTTGACCAAGGACCATGATGTGTGTGGCTATGAGAATTCTCAGGGAGCTCCAGTGCGGCTGAGGTAGGTTGGGGACCAGCTGGGAGTCCATCAGAACATCTTATCAACTGCCTTCCCTTCTCTAGTCCTTGCCACCACAGAGATTTTTCCCCTCTTTTCTGTTGCACTGCAGAGTGAACCTTGAGGAAAGGACACTGGAGGCAAAAACTGAGGTCATGGCAGGAGGATCTGGAAAGAGCTGCATTTCTTCAGTTTAGACAGTGATGGAAGGGAAAAAAAGTAATTTTAAAAATGTTGAGTAGATCAGAGGTTTGAGCAGTATAAAGGATATGTGTATCCCAGAAATGCTCTTTAATGAAATCCTAGGGAAATATCACAGCAAAGTTTCCTCTTTTTCATTTTTCTTCTTCTTTTCATGTGAATCTAATGGCGAGAAGGAATGAGTGGGTTGAAGATTGCCTTCCTGTTGGTGATAGGTAAGTGTGCTGGATCCCATTCCTTTTGTCTATGGCCATCCTTGGGAACCCTTGGGATGTGATGTGTTATCCCTGAGAGAAGTGAGGCCAGTGGAGATCTCTCCCCTGAGCACATTACCTGCAGAGCCCCTTCCCGAGCACAGCAGGTGGCCTGGCCTTGGGGTGGGGTGAATGGATGAATCTGGTCAGAGGGGTGACCTTCTCTGACCAGAGACACATCCTGCTCTAGCAGGGGGTGTTGCTGATCAAGGCTATGAGGGTCAGGCTGAAATGAATGTGCCGAGGGACAGTGAAGGCACCTGGGAGGTTCCTCTCTGCTCCTGGAGGGTGAAGCAGGAGAGTGTCAGCCTCTCATGGGTGGCTGTGCTCTGGTGGGACTGTGCTGAGGTGCCTGAGTGCTGTGGCAGCCGAGGCAGCTTCCTGGCCCAGGAGAGCCTGAGTGGGCCCTGAGGGTCAGAAATCCCCCGGAGCTGTCATGGGGCTCCTGGTCACCAGGACCTCATGGTTCCTGGGCAGGCTTGTGATGTGTTCTGCCGCAGAACCTGCTCAGTGCAGTCCTGGAGTTCCTTAGGGAAAGGTCCTTGTTAAATGTTCTCTTTTTCTTTTTGATTTTCTTTTCATATGAACCTGATGTCTGTAGTGCTGGTTGTTGCCATAGCCATAGGATGTACATTCAACAAACAAAGTAAGTGTCCTGGATCCCCTTCCCCTTGCCTATTCTCATCCTTGGGAACCCTTGGGATGCCGTGTGATATCCCTGAGAGAAGTGAGGCCACTGGAGGTCTCTCCCCCAGGCACCACGTTCTGCAGAGCCCCTTCCAGAGCACAGCAGAAGGCCTGGCCTTGGGGTGGGATGAATTTGGCCAGAGGGACATTCCCCTTGGACAAGAGACACATCCTGCTCTGGCAGAGGGTGCTCCTCGCAATTGGTAATGATTTCAAAGACATGGTAATGATTTCATAGCACATCCTGTCTGGGGTTTCCTCTCCTGTCTTGGAGCACCGAAGGAGGAAACTATTCCCAGGCTTTCTGTGCAGGTGAGTGCCAGTTGCTACCCACACTAGCTGAAAACTAAACCCTGCCAAGCAAGAAGAAGATAGAGGCCTGTTGTGCATGAGGGCCCAGTGCAGGAAGGGAAACAATCCCACCCATCCATAAATTCCCACTTCCAAGGGTCTCCAGCCAGTCCTTTGTTATATTCCCCATCCCTGTGCAGATGCCAAGGACCCCAGGCTCCCAAGGGACAGAGCTGCCCTGGCAGTGGGGTTTTCCCAGCACGGAGAAGGACAGCCTGGAGGAGAGGAAATCAGAAACCCACCTGTTGGAAGACCCAAGAAGAAACCCTCGAGAAGAATCTTTAAAACAAAGGGATTTGATCATCTTCAGGCAGGATGGGTGGGTGGCCCTTCAAACATGCAATGTCAGTTTCCCATTGACACCAATCTTTTTGTACAGGAAAGAAGAGAGAGAGGAAGAATACCTTAAAGGTCCTGGAATCCAAGGTAGAAGACACCTTCATTAAACTCAAGGAACAAATTGAACCTATGAAGGTAGTATTGGAAAAATTAAGGAAATTAAAACTCTATGAGCCTTATTTGGTCAAAGCACACCTGGAGAAGAAACTAGGTGAGTAGGGCCATTGCCAAGCAGACTTTAATCCCTCTGAAGGCAAAAGCTGCTCTAGAGCCCAACCACCCTGTGAGCTGATCCTGCTCAGCTGGTCCAAGGGGACAGAGAGGGACAGTCCTTCCTTGTGGAGCAGCTTTTGTGATCCATGGCACTGAAACAGCTCCATGCTGAAGTGTTCCCTGCAGGTGCAGGTGGTCAAAGTCCCTCTCCTGTCCCTCACCTTTGCAGAGGGTGTGTGCTGGGAGTTCTCTCATTGCCTGATCCTTGTTTAGGTTGTCCCCATTGAAGTCGTGTCCCTGTCTCTGTCCCTTTGCCCACTGCCCTTCTCCTGCTCCCCACTGCTGGTGCCATGTTGGGGCAGGTGTGAGATCAGCCTTGTTTCCCTGTTGCTGATGAGCAGGGAGAGGAGCTTCCCTGAGCAGAGGCTGGAGGTGTCTGTGAGCACAGGGCCTGTGGAGAGCAGCTGTGCATGCAGGAGCTGGTGCTGGCAAGGGGAAGGAGTCAGCTGGGGCCCAGAGTGCAATGGGGGCCTGGCTGGCCCCAGGCTGTGGCCGTGGGCCTGGCTCAGGCAGGACACAAAGTGTGCTGGGAGCAGCCTCTTGCCCCCAGGGCAGGTAAAGCTGAGGAAGGATGGGCCTTCCCTGACCGTGGCTCCTGTTCTTGCTGCAGCTGCAGCCAGCAAAGCCTCAGCAAGGAGCAGCCCAGAGCAGTGCAGGGAAAGGCCTGGAATTGCTGCTGCCTCAGGCCATTGTGGCCTTAGAATGAAGCGTGTGTCCCACTTTTCAAAGCTGGAGCCCTGTTTATTGAGCTAGAGAGAGCACAAATGAGAGGTTTAAAAGGGATGAAAATTTTCTGTGATTTCTTGTTCTTTCCCTGCTAAAAGTCAGAGGGCAAAGGGGAAACCATTTCCAGATTGTACCCTCATGGCCCAATGAAATTCCTGTGGGGTGAGGAGTTGTAAGGGACAATGAGGGAGCAAGAAGACACCCACAGGAGGACCCTGAGAAGAGACCCTCTCTCAGGAACGTTAAATCCGAGCCTTTGGGCATCCTTGCGTCAGATTGCTGTTCTTCCCCTCGAGGAAGAAACATCAGTGACCCAGTGACATTATTTTTTCTTCACAGGGAAGAAAGAGGAGGAAATTGCAAGGGCCCTGGAATCCAGGATGGAGGAGGAACTCAACCATCTCTTCCAAAGAATTCAAAATCTGGAGCAAGATTTACAGAAATAAAAGGAAGACACACGGTGTCAACTTCAGCTCCTCAGTACAGACCTGGAGAATAAAGCAGGTGAGCGGGGCCATTGCCAAGCAGACTTTCATCCCTCTGAAGGCAAAAGCTGCTCTAGAGCCCAACCACCCTGTGAGCTGATCCTGCTCAGCTGGTCCAAGGGGACAGAGAGGGACAGTCCTTCCTTGTGGAGCAGCTTTTGTGATCCATGGCACTGAAACAGCTCCATGCTGAAGTGTTCCCTGCAGGTGCAGGTGGTCAAAGTCCCTCTCCTGTCCCTCACCTTTGCAGAGGGTGTGTGCTGGGAGTTCTCTCATTGCCTGATCCTTGTTAAGGTTGTCCCCATTGAAGTCGTGTCCCTGTCTCTGTCCCTTTCCCCACTGCCCTTCTCCTGCTCCCCACTGCTGGTGCCATGTTGGGGCAGGTGTGAGATCAGCCTTGTTTCCCTCTTGCTGATGAGCAGGGAGAGGAGCTTCCCTGAGCAGAGGCTGGAGGTGTCTGTGAGCGCAGGGCCTGTGGAGAGCAGCTCTGCGTGCAGGAGCTGGTGCTGGCAAGGGGAAGGAGTCAGCTGGGGCCCAGAGTGCAATGGGGGCCTGGCTGGCCCCAGGCTGTGGCCCTGGGCCTGGCTCAGGCAGGACACAAAGTGTGCTGGGAGCAGCCTCTTGCCCCCAGGGCAGGCAAAGCTGAGGAAGGATGGGCCTTCCCTGACCATGGCTCCTGTTCTTGCTGCAGCTGCAGCCAGCAAAGCCTCAGCAAGGAGCAGCCCAGAGCAGTGCAGGGAAAGGTCTGGAATTGCTGCTGCCTCAGGCCATTGTGGCCTTAGAATGAAGCATGTGTCCCACTTTTCAAAGCTGGAGCCATGTTTATTGAGCTAGAGAGAGTAGAAACGACAGGTTGAAAAGGGATGAAAATTTTCTCTGGTTTCTTGTCCCTTCCCTCCTAAAAGTCAGAGGGCAAAGGGAAAACCATTTCCAGATTGTGCCTTCATGGAGAAATGGAACTTCTGTGGGGTGAGGATTTTTAAGGGGGAGTGAGGAGGGATAGAAAACCAAACCCACAGGACAGCCCTGATAAGACATCCTCTGTCAGGGACGTTAAATCAGAGCCTTTGGGCATCCTTGTGTCAGAGAACTGGTCTGCCCCTCAAGGGGGAAACATCAGTGACCCAGTAACATCATTCTTTCTTAACCTGACAAGGATATAGCACATGCTGTCTGTGGTTTCCTTTCCTTTCTTGGAGCACTGAAGGAGGAATCTCATCCTGGGCTTTCTGTGCAGGTGAGCTCCAGTCTTTGCCCACACTAGCTGGAAACTAAACCCTGCCAAGCAAGAAGATCCAGAGGCCTGTTGTGCATGAGGGCCCAGTGCAGTCAGATAAACCATCCCACCCATCCATAAATCCCCATTTCCAAGGGTCTCCAGCCAGTCCTTTGTTATATTCCCTATCCCATGCAGATGCCCAGGACCTCAGGCTCCCAGGGGACAGAGCTGTCCTGGCAGTGGGGTTTTCCCAGCATGGAGCAGGACAGCCTGGAGGAGAGGAAATCAGAAACCCACCTGTTGGAAGGCCCAAGAAGAAACCCTCAAGAAGAGACTTTAAAACACAGGATTTGATCATCTTCAGGCAGGATGGGTGGGTGGCCCTTCAAACATGCAATGTCAGTTTCCCATTGACACCAATCTTTTTGTACAGGAAAGAAGAGAGAGAGGAAGGATACCTTAAAGGTCCTGGAATCCAAGGTAGAAGACACCTTCATTAAACTCAAGGAACAAATTGAACCTATGAAGATAGTATTGGAAAAATTAGAGAAATTCAAACTCTATGAGCTACATCTCCTCAAAGCACACCTGGAGAAGAAACTAGGTGAGCAGGGCCATTGCCAAGCAGACTTTAATCCCTCTGAAGGCAAAAGCTGCTCTAGAGCCCAACCAGCCTGTGAGCTGATCCTGCTCAGCTGGTCCAAGGGGACAGAGAGGGACAGTCCTTCCTTGGGAAGCAGCTTTTGTGATCCATGGCATTTCCAGACTGTGTTTTCATAGCCAAATGGAATTCCTGTGGGGTGAGGATTTTTAAGGGGGAGTGAAGAAGGGCAAGAGGCACCCACAGCAGTGCCTTAAGAACAGACCTGTCAGGGACGTTAAATCAGAGCCTTTGGGCATCCTTGTGTCAGAGAGTTGGTCTGCCCTTAAAGGAGGAAACATCAGTGACCCAGTGACGCTGTTTTTCTTCACAGGAAAGGAGGAGGATGGAATTGCAAGGGCCCTGGAATTCAGATTGAAGAAGGACTTCCAGCAGCTCTCCCAGAGAATTCGAAGTCTGGAAGAATGTGTGCAGGGATGGCCGGAGTCCACGAAGCATGATCTTCAGCTTCTCAGAGCAGACCTGGAGAAGATACAAGGTGAGCAGGGCCATTGCCAAGTAAACTTTCATCCCTCTGAAGGCAAAGGCTGCTCTAGAGCCCAACCACCCTGTGAGCTGATCCTGCTCAGCTGGTCCAAGGGGACAGAGAGGGACAGTCCTTCCTTGGGGAACAGCTTTTGTGATGCATGGCACTGAAACAGCTCCATGCTGAAGTGTTCCCTGCAGGTGCAGGTGGTCAAAGTCCCTCTCCTGTCCCTCACCTTTGCAGAGGGTGTGTGCTGGGAGTTCTCTCATTGCCTGATCCTTTTAGGTTGTCCCCATTGAAGTCGTGTCCCTGTCTCTGTCCCTTTCCCCACTGCCCTTCTCCTGCTCCCCACTGCTGGTGCCATGTTGGGGCAGGTGTGAGATCAGCCTTGTTTCCCTGTTGCTGATGAGCAGGGAGAGGAGGTTCCCTGAGCAGAGGCTGGAGGTGTCTGTGAGCGCAGGGCGTGTGGAGAGCAGCTGTGCGTGCAGGAGCTGGTGCTGGCAAGGGGAAGGAGTCAGCTGGGGCCCAGAGTGCAATGGGGGCCTGGCTGGCCCCAGCCTGTGGCCCTGGGCCTGGCTCAGGCAGGACACAAAGTGTGCTGGGAGCAGCCTCTTGCCCCCAGGGCAGGCAAAGCTGAGGAAGGATGGGCCTTCCCTGACCATGGCTCCTGTTCTTGCTGCAGCTGCAGCCAGCAAAGCCTCAGCAAGGAGCAGCCCAGAGCAGTGCAGGGAAAGGCCTGGAATTGCTGCTGCCTCAGGCCATTGTGGCCTTAGAATGAAGCGTGTGTCCCACTTTTCAAAGCTGGAGCCCTGTTTATTGAACTAGAGAGAGCACAAATGAGAGGGTGAAAAGGGATGAAAATTTTCTGTGATTTCTTGTTCTTTCCCTGCTAAAAGTCAGAGGGCAAAGGGGAAACCATTTCCAGATTGTGCCTTCATGGAGAAATGGAACTGCTGTGAGATGAGGATTTCTTAGGGGGAGTGAGGAATGGCAAGAGGCACCCATAGGAGTGCCTTAAGGACAGTCCTCCTGTAAGGGACCTTAAATCAGAGCCTTTGGGCATCCTTGTGTCAGAGAGCTGGTCTCCCCCTCAAGGAGGAAATATCAGTGACCCAAGTGAGTCTGTTTTTCTTCACAGGAAAGGAGGAGGATGAATTTGCAAGGGCCCTGCTCTCCATGATAGAGAACAAATTCACACAGATCTTCCAAACTATTTGAACTCTGGAACAAGATTTACAGGAATCTCAGGAATCCCTTGTGAGCTTCAGCTCCTCAGAGCACACCCGGGGAAGACCAAGTTGAGCAGGTGCATTGCCAAGCAGACTTATCTGAAAGCAAAAGCTGCTTTGCAGCCCAAACACCCTGTGAGCTCATCCTGCTTAGCTCCTCATATGGCATGGGGAGGGTCAGTCCTTATGTGTGTAGTGGCCTGGGGAAGCTGACTTTGGTCATGGGAGGCACCACCACAGTCCATCCTGTGACTGAAGTCAGCTTTTCCGGGCCTCTCAGCTTTGTAATCCCTGACACTGAAACTCCTCCAAACTGAAGTGTTCTCTGCAGATGATCAAGCCCCCTCTTGGCTCTCTTGCCTTTGAAGAGAGTGTGTAGGTATGACCTGACATGTGGTAAAGTTATCCGTGTCCTCATACCCACTCGTCTTCCCCATAACAGAGTATTCTCTCCCACGGCTCATGGATGCTCTCTGGGGAGATGGAGGGAGAGGATCCCTGCTCTCCATCCTGTCCCCCAGGCCTTTTCCTGTCTCTCAGGAAAGCTCCCAGGCACAGGCTGGGAAGGTTGGGGTGTCTGTGCTGTTGGTCCCTTCCAGCTCAGGATATTCCATGATTCTGTGATTCTTTCCAGAGCCCATGTGCCCTTGAACCTTGGGAGGTGGACACTTGAGGGAGGGCAGGACCACAGGAGTGAGAGAGCCCCAGAGGAAGAGCTTAGGGGAATCTTGGGCTTAGGCCTTGGGCAAGGCCTGGTCCCCATCCACTGGCTCAGGAGTGCCCAGTCTGTCCTGGTGTGGATTCTGTCCTGTCAACAGCAGCTTGCCATGAACAGTGTCCCTTTCCTGGACAAAGCAGCTCAGGACCTGGATCATTCGTACTCCACTGTGCTCTGGGGTTGGGACCTGTTTGGTCATGAAAGGAGATCAGGGACTTCTTGGTCTTTTCTAAGCAGAAAGGCCCCGTGTCACTGCTGGGACAAGGTCTCACCTCTGGGCAGGCAAGGTCACTGTCCCAGTGCTGCTGGTCCTTCCTCACAGGAAGGACAGTGGAGCCTGCCAGGTGTCCCTATGGGTGACCTTATCACTCTCTAGAACTCCCTGAAGGGTGGCTGTAGCCAGGTGGGGGTTGGCCTCTTTCTCCTGGCAACAACTGACAGAACAAGAGGACACAGTCTTAAGCTGTGCCAAGGGAAATATAGGTTGGATATTAGGAAAGAGTTTTCTAGGGGAAGAGTGGTTAAACACTGGAATTGTCTGCCTGGCGAGGTGGTGGAGTCACCATCCCTGGGTGTGTTTTAAAAAAGATTGGACGTGGCACTTGGTGCCATGGTTTAGCGGAGGTTTTAGGGCATGGGTTGGACCCTATGATCTTGAAGGTCTCTTCCAACCTTGTGATTCTGTGATAGGTTAAATACTGTAAAGTGCTGCTCTTGTGCTAAATTGTGAGGTTTAAGGTATCAGTTAAGGTATCAGTTAAGGTATAACTTAAGTCTTGTTAATTTTGAGCTCTGTTAAGCTTTTAGGCCATGTTCTTTTTATCTTTTGTCCCTCACTGTCCTTTTGTCACACACACACATAGGGACAGTTCTCGGTTTGTTTCTGGTTTGATTGCCTGGATTTTGTTTGGTTTTGTGGTTGCGTTGTTTCCTTGGTGTTCCTGAAGTGTCCAGTGAGGAGCAGAGTGACCCTTGCCCAGGAACTTTGTTGTGCTGTCATTTAATATTAAATCTGTTTCTTGCTGATCCCTTGCCAGGGATTTTTTAAGCGCTCTCAAGCCCTCGTTCGTAACAGGGTGAAGGAGCCCTGGCCCAGGGTCTGGCCCTGGGGACACGGGGATGCTGCTGGAGGGTCCCTGTCCCCCTGTCCCACCCCCCACAGCCCCAGCCCCCTGTCCCTGTGTCAGGCTCTGGGGTGGATCTGGTGGAACATCCTCTGGGGGAGGCTGCGGTGCCAGGGACGGGGGGGACCTGGGGGGACAGGGGACCCCGCTGGGCATGAGCAGCGTTGGACTTGTCTGGGAGGAGCTGTGAGGGGGGCGGGGGTGGAGTGAGCTCCCCAGTGACCTCACACAGCCCCTGTGATGTCACAGCACCTATAATGTCACACAGCCCACTCTATGATGTCACAGATTACCTGTGATGTCATACAGCTGTGCTGTGCTGTTGCAGCCCATTTTTTGAGTCTGCCCTGTGATGTCACCATGCACTCTGTGCTGTCACACATAAACCCTGTGATGTCACAGCTCCCTTTGTGATGTTACACAGCCACGCTGGGATGTCACAGCCTTCTCTGTGATTTCACAGTCAGCTCTGTGACGGCACAACCCACTCGATGTTGCACAGCCGCCTGTCATGTCACACAGTCACACTGTGATGTCACAACCTACTCTGTCATGTCACAGCCTTCTCTGTGACATCACACAGCTGCTCTGTGATGTCACAGAGCCCTTATCTATAATGGCAGTCTTCTCTGTGGCCCATTCTATGATGTCATGCAACCAGTCTGTGATGCCACAGCCCATTTTGTGATTTCACAACCTGTTTTATGATGCCACACAACAAGCTTGTGACATCACAGCCTGCTCTGGGATGTCACAGCAAACTCTGTTACGTCACAAAGCCTCCTTTTGGTGTCATACAGCTGCCCTGTGATGTCACACATTCCTCTCTGTGATGCTGCAGCTGCTCAATGACCTTACACAAAACACTCTGTGATGTCATAGCCCCATCTGTGACCTCACACATCCCGCTCTGTGCTGTCACACAGCCCCTTTCTGACATCACAGCTGCTCTGGGGCTCTCTGACACAGCCACAGAGGTTCTGCTATGACCCAGCCCCCTCTGGGACATCGCACAGCCCCTGCCAGTGCTGAGCCCCTGTGAGCTCTGTCTGTGCCCTGCTCGTGTCCCTGAGCTGCCCTGGCAGTGCCCCAGCCCTGCTGGGCTGTGCACAGGAGCTGCTCCTGGCCAGAGCTGTCTCTCTGCAGGGCTTCCCTTGCCAGGAGCTGCCTCTGTGCCAGGAGCCTGGCCCAGCTCAGCAGCACAGACACAGCACAAGGGATTTTAATGACCCTCTCAGGGCTTTGGGGCTGTTTGCATGAGACTCAGTCCCTCAGAGTGCTCAAAAAACTTCTCAAGAACTCAAAGTGAAACACCATCTCCTCTTGGCCTCAGGGCAGGGCCAGCAGCCATGCCCAAAGTTGGCTCTGTCAGGGCCTTTCAGCTGCTGCCCATCCCTGTGCCCTCTGCAGCCCAGGCTGTCCTACGGTGTCCCTGCCCTGCCCCTCTGTCCCTGCAGGCCATCGTCATCCCCGGGCTGCCCCACCTCGCTGGCCCCTTCCTTTGCTGACAGCTCTGTGTCCTGCCTGCCTCTGCCTGGCCACACAAAGCCTTGGGCTGCTCCAGACTCCTTCTGGGGGCCGTGTTGCACCCCAGATTCCTTTCTCCTGGTGTCCAGTCCGGGCCACCCCAGCTGCACTTTGCAATAATTTTTTTCTTCTCTGGCTGTTTTCTACTATGTCAGAAGGATCCACCATCTCTGAAACCACCCTTCAATCCCTCCCAGGGCTCTCCTCTACTGTCTTCAGTCTCCACTCCACTGGCAACAGAGCTCCTTTGCCCCTATATAGTGGTCAAGTGCTTGAGGCCAAGAGCACCTGGACAAGAGGAATGGTTCTTTTCCATAGGAAGAAAGCCACAGAACCCCAGGATTGAAAGATGAAAGGCCAGCAAGATCTGTTTGTCTTGGCAGTTTTGTTTACGAGCAATCCTGGGATAGGTGGAATTTTTGAGGCCAAATCCCAATTTTGGCCATGGGCACCTGGAGGAGAAGGATGGTTCTTGTCCACAGGAAGAAAAGCACAGCCCCAGTGCTTCAAAGGCAGCTGAGAGCTGGCCTTCAGGAAGCCAAGGGAAGGCAGACTTGTCAGTCCTGGCAGATTTTGTCTAGGAGTTTTCCTTGGATATACAGAATTTTGGAGGTGGATTCCCAGTTTTGACCATGGATGCCTGAACTTGGAAGATGGTTTTTTTCCATGGGAAGAAAAGCACAGCCCTCCAGTGTTTTGAAGGCAGATGAGAGGTGGTCCCCAAGGGCCAAGGCCAGCCAGATCTGTCTGTCCTGGCAAGTTTTATATGGGAACAATCCTTGGATACAGTCATATTTGGAGGTAGAATCCCAGTTTTGGCTGTGAACCCTTGGAGGAGAAGGACAGTTCTTTGCCACAGGAAGGAAAGCACAGAACTCCAGGCTTTCAGGGGCAGATGAGAAGCAACCCTCAACAAGCCCAGGTCAGCTGGAGCTGTCAGGCAGCCCCTAGGAGGCCAAGCCAGCCAGACCTGTTCCATGTTCTTGCATCCTTGGGGCCCTGCAGCATCACAATGACCCCTTGGTTCCATTAGGCCCTGTAATATCACAACAGATCTTTGTTTCCATGAGGCCCAACAATAAAACCACAATGGTTTTCTTGGCTCCACAGTGGCACAATGGCCCCTTGCTTCTACGAGGCCTTGCAGTGTCAAAATGGTTTCCTTGGTTCCATGGGACTGGGCAATGACACAATGGCCCATTGGTTCCACTGGCCCCTTGCTTCCATGGGGACCCATAGTGTCACACTGGCCCCTTGCTTCCATGACAGCTTGCAGTGTCACAGTTGTTCGGTTCTATGAGGCCCTGTGGTGTCACAATGGCCCCTTGCTTCCATGACAGCTTGCAGTGTCACAGTCATTTCCTTGGTTCTATGAGGCCCTGTGGTGTCACAATGGCCCCTTGCTTCCATGGGGACTCAGAATGTCAGAATGGTCTCATTGGTTCCATAGGGTCCTGCAGAGCCCCTTGATTCAATCAAGTCTCAAACTGTCATAATGGTCTCTAGGATTCCATGAGGCCCCACAGTGTCACAATGGTCTCTTTTGGTCCCGCAGTATCACAATGGCACCTTGCTTCCATGAAGCCCTGAAGTACAGAATGGCTCCTTGATTCCATTGGGCTCCTCACTGTTACACGAGTTCTTAGTTCCACGGAGCCCCGCAGTGTCACAGTGGTCTCCTTGGTTCCATGGTGCAACTCAGTGTCACAATAGCCCCTTGCTTCCATGATGCCCTGTGATGTCACATGGTGCCACGAGGCCCTGCAGTTCCACAATGGCCCTTTGGTGTCACAAGGCCTTGAAGTGTCATATTAGCCTCAGTGGGTTCCTCTGCTCGTTCACCATGGCCTCCTTGGTTTCATGATGCCCCGTAGTGTAACCATGGTCTCCTTGGTTCCACAAAGTCAGAATGGCGCCGTGGTCTCATGGAGCCCCACAGTGTCACTATGATCCCCTTGATTCCATGAGGCCGTGCCGTGCTACAATGACCCCTTGGTTATACGAGGCCCTTCAGTATCACAATGGCACCTCGGTTCCAGTGCGTCCTGAAGTGCCATAATGGTCTCCATGGTTCCATAAGGCCCCGCAATGTCACAATGGACTTTTGGTTCCAGGAGCTTTTGTACTGCCAACAACAATCTCCTTGGTTCCGCAGTGTCACAACGGACCCTTGGTTCCATGAGGTTCAGTAGCGTAACATGGATGCCTTGAGTCCATGAGGTTCTTTAGTCTCACAATGGACTCCTTGGTTCTGCAGCCCTGCCGTGTAACAATGGACCCATGGTTGCATGGGGTTCCACAGTGTCACCATGGTCTCTTTGGTTCCACAAGGCCTTGCTGTGCCACAATGGCCCCTTGGCTCCATGGGGTTCCGTACTGTCAACAATGATCTCCTTGGGTCCAGTGTCGCAATTGACCCCTGGTTCCATGAAGTGCCTGGCCTCCCACAGCCCCTCACAGGTCCTTCTGACTCCTCACAGCCCCACATGTCCCTTCACAACTCATGGTCCCTCACAACTCATGGCCCCTCATGACCCTTCACAGCCCCTAACAAACCTTCAAGGCCCCTCACGGCCCCTCAAGGCCCCTCATTACCCCTCACAGCCCCTCACATTTCATGGCCCCTCATTGCCCTTCACAGCTCCTCACAGCCCCAGGCGTGGGGCTCCTCCCGAAGGAGAAGGGTCAGACCCTGCTTGTTCTCCTTTTATTTTGGTCACTTCACAGCGATGAGTAAAGAAAGGCTGAAATGGAGCCTTTCCCCAGCATTTCCCTCTGGGTTCATTTCAGGACTGAAGCTCTGTGCTGCCGCTGGCCCGAGCACCAACATCCCTGCAGCCCCGAGCGAGGCCTTTGCTGTCCCCCGTGCCCATTCCCTGTCCCCAAGTCCCGCCCAGCTCTGGCAGGAGCAGGAGCCGCAGTGCTGTGGGCGCCAGCCTGGCCCAGCCCAACCGGGCTCCCGGGCAGAAGTAGCAGCAGCAGCAGGAACAGCAGGAAAAAAAGCAAGGGCTTTTTCCAGGTGAATTCCTTAAACAGAGCAAATCACCCACCAACAGCCCCAACTCCTCAGGGTCCGGCTCTGCTGCCCTGAACCAACCTTCAGAGAAAGAAAGGATCGGGTTCCAGTGCTCTTTTCAGCTCTGCTTTACTCACCTTGAGCTGACAGCAGGAGGCTTTTGTTGCATTTGCCTTGGCAATTGTAGATCATGGCTGCTCTTGCCCCTGTTCTGGTTGCCACCTGAGTTTTATCAGTACAACTGCAATTGCCTCTTTCAATCACTGCTACCCACAGTGCTTTCGTCCTGTGCAAAGCAAAGTCCCTGAGCAAAAGAAGTTGAGGAGCATTAAAGCCACACAGGCCACATTTGCAGCACTCAAACACAGCCCTGTTGCTTACAGAGGCCATGACAGCAATTGCCTCTGGAGTGTCAAATCAAATGAAAAAATCCCCCAGGAGAAAGAAAAACCACAACTTCTTGACTCGCTTCATTGCTTCTTCCCAGCAGCAGAAAATGGGCATGCCCAGAGGTATTTGCAGCTGCTGCTGGTCCCAGCTGGAGCCCAGCCTCTGCCCAGTCCCAGCGCGAGCCTGAGCCCAGCCCGCGCAGCTCCCGCAGTGTCGGAGCTCAGCACACGCAGGGCCAGGCCCAGAGCCCCGGGCACGGCCGCCGAGTGCGGGGCAGCGCTGCAGAGGGAATGTCCTGGGCCCAAACCTCCTGCTCCTGCCACACACTGCCCAGTGCTCTGCCCCTCCTCCTCTCCCAGCACAGCACCAATTCCAGCTCGCAGGAGGCTTCCCCACACAGGCCTCAGGCTCCTGTTTCACCCCAAGAGTCCCTGCACAGGAACAGGGCACCTTGCAGGCACCTCCACAAGCTCACACTTCTCATTTCATGGGGAATCTGGGACACAAAAGGCCTTCTTGGGAAGGACAAAACCTGAGGGAATGGATTAGAAATTATTAGAAAAAATTACCCTTCTAACAGACAGCGTTCACCAAGTCATTCCCTGCATTTCTCCTTTCCACATTCTTTCAGTCATCTACTGAGAGCTCCAGCTTGTTCTGGTGCTTCTCATCAACTGATTGTACTCCTGATTTATAGCAATGTATGAGATGGAGAATGATCTCAACTGAACACAGCAACAAACTGCCTCTGTCAGCCCATGTGCATGCTCTAGATGACTTTCAAGATGTCCTTGGGGATGTTGGAATGATTATCACAAAACTCCCCACTTCTGGCTCCAGACTATGGAGATTCTCTGCATTCAGTCAGGGTTGCATTCCCTAACAATTCCTGGTACCTCCTCCTGTTTTCTTAGGGTAGAAGAGTAACAATGAAAACCTCACCAATGGCAAAACTCCCCAGTTCACCAGGAAAATAAAGGACAAGTTGTCAAATTCTCAAAACCTTTGTCCTGCTTTGCTGCAAGGGTCGTGCTGCACACACGGTTTGGAAAGCCAAAGAAGCTGCAGTTGGTGGCACATCTTGTGACAGGAGCTTGAGTCAATTCTCGAGAAAGGTTATAAAAAAGAGCAAATATGACTGTGGAGAAGATTCTTGGAAAAGCAAAACAGCTTTCCAGAAATGAAATGAAAATGGAAAGAAACAAGCCAAGATGTTCACAGACACTATGAATTCCTTTCCTTAGATGCTCCCCTTTTCTGTGTTGCACTAGTTCTACATCACAAGTCATTCCAAACTGATTTTCCCTCAAAGACCTAGGACTTAGCAAGTTTTCCACACTCCACAGCATCATTAGCTCCATGCTTTGCCTTCTCCCTGTTTTGCTTTGAAAGCAATGCTGGAGACACCAGAAAGCTGCAAATGCAAGATTTGAGAGCCGAGCACTTTGGTCGGCTATGGGTTCTAGGGACAGGGCATGTGCTCCCATAGTGCTTCCCCCTCAGCAGGGACAATCCCCAGCAGCAACAAAGGTCATTCCTAGACATGGTGCAGGGGTCAAGACTCTGTGTCTTGGCTTCACACAGCAAAGAGAACCTGTTCTGACAGACTCAGGATCCAAACTAGTTTGGTTTTCTAACTGAGCCAATGAACAGCAGGAGAAATAAGGCAGCCAGCAGTTTGTTTGTAGAAAGGGCCTTTGCTCCAGGCTGAACGTGCTGGATTGGCAAGGAGGAAGCAGACAGCTGAGAGCTGAGCTGCTCTATTGCACTGGCATCCAAACTCGTCAAAATCAGTGGTTTCATTCTTTTATTTTAATCCTCCTATCAGCAGTCTCCAATTTTCACCTGGAACCGGATAAGAAAACAGGAACAGCCCTAGGGACGAGGGCACTGGGCCGGGCACGGCCCCGCCGCAGCCGCTGCCCACCCCGAGCGGCCGGGGAGCAGCACTGCCCCGCAGGGGCTGCATTTCTCCCTCCTCATGTTCTGCCCAGCCCTCCCGCGGGGCTGCCTCTGCCTGGTGCTGGCAGGCTTCTCGCTCAGCACTTCCCTCTGCTCCAGGGGGAAGTCCAGACAGCGTCGGGTTTGCTTGTGAGCAAGAGACTGCAGGGCAGGGTGAGCGGGCGGGATGGGGCCCGGGGCAGGCGAGCACGAGGGGCAAGGGGCAAGATTGCCGGGAAGAAAAGTTATAATCGAGTGAAGGTGAAGCAAAACGAGACGGTGGTTATGGTGTGGCTGCAGGAGGAAGAGATGCTCCGTGACTCTGGTTCGGCCCCAGAGCGGAGCAGCCCGTGCTGCCCCGGGGTGCGCGGGCTCGGCCCTAGGGCACGTGGGGGGAACGGGGAATGGACACGAGGGGAACGGACACACGGACACGCGGACAAACGCTCCTGGTGCAGCAGCGGCAGCAGCGGCAGCAACAGTAGCAGCGGCAGTGACTCTACAGACACTCTGCATCCCTTCTCTTGTTCCTCCTCTCCCTTTCCCAGTATCCTGCACTGCGGTGGTGGTTTCAGTCCCTGAAGCCCCTTTGCCCCATAGGAGTCTTTGGTTAAAGTAGTCCAGGCCACCCCTGGGGTGGAGTTATAAGTGGTTTGCCCTAGAATAGGGCTGAGTCTCCTAGGGGTTGATCCCTAGTTCCCTGTTTGACTGACCACCTGCCCATCCCCTGTCTATCATCCCCAGGTTCGAGAAAGTTCTATGTTACTCGATGGTTGATTGATTTACACCCTTGTCTGTATTTTCTTCTCCTCCCCTTATTCTTCCCAGTTGGTCCCCATCCCTTTGTCCCTTCCTGGTTCCTCCCCTGTGCTTATCTGTGATTGGTTGGTTTTTTAAGAATAAAAGTCTGATGCTCCCTGAGCTCTGGGTCTTCTGACCCTGGGGTCTCCTGACCCTGGATGCCCAGAGCGCAGTTGACCCACAGTTACTGTGTCTCTTTATTCCTCGGCAAAAGATCCCCCTCTCCTGTCTCTCTAGCTTTTAGATACAGTTTCTGCCCTTAAGGGAGATACAGCGCAGCGGCAAGGGATACAGGATCCCGGCAGCTGTGGACCTGAGCCCCAACTCCTTGGGTCAGGGACACTCGCTGAAGCCGCTGTCAGGCTTGTCCATACCCTGGCGGACAGCTGTCTAGCCCTGACCACCGTGGCATTCTGATGGAAGGCTGAACAGCTCCGGAGGAGCCTAGCGGAGAGAACTGCAAAGAGAAGAAGAGAAGTAGAACCGGAGTCTCAGCCAGCTAGAGACTGTTTGGCAGAACTTTTATTTTGGTGCTTTTTGGGGAGCGGCGGGAAAACGTCCGGGACGCAGCGCCAGGTGAAGAGAGAAGAGAAACCGCGTGGGGATCATCAGCGTCCACCCGAGTAGTAAGGCTCCCTTGCACCAACCCTTTTTTGCTTGTGGGTTTTTAGTTGCTGCAGTTTCTCTGCCACTCAGGACACTTGTGCACAATGGGAGCCAAGCTCAACAGTGCACATAGAGGGGTTTATTCCCAAGTTAAAAATACCCTTGTGTTGGGAAAAAAGGATTTTTCAAGGACTCATTTGAGGGAATTTATTAAGTGCATTTTTGTTAATTTTCCCTCAGTTTCTGTTGACTCGGTTTCTACTATTTCATTTTGGAATGGAATTGGGGAAAAATTGTCGGAAAAAGTTTGATTGGGGGAACATCAGGTTTTGAAATTTTTTCCAATTTTGATTTTAATTTGTGGTTGTTTGGGGGGAAAGGGGAAAAGTTCGGGTGGGACCCCAGTTTCTCCTGATCCCTCTGCTCCTGATCCCTGTCCTCCCTATCCCTCTTCCCCACAGCGGGGTGGATCGTGGCGGGTAGCTCTCCCTGATGAGCAGGGTAGTCTTGCAAAAGAGCCAGTGCCTGCCCACTACTCTGACCCCCTCGGTCTCCCCTGCGTCCCGGCCATTGTGAATCTGATCACCCCGTGGTGGACTTGCCCCCAACCCTTTTACCCGTGCCCTCATACCCAGTTTTGCCCCCCCATGTTTTACTTCGCGAAATAGCGACTGCGCCAAAGATGGCGCCAGCTGCATGGCAAGGGGCCCCGCCACCCACCACCGTGGAGTGAAAACCCCTGCCAATCTAAGTGACAGCTCATTCTCAGGCTCCTCCTATTACTCCTCCCCCGGACGCTCCTCCCCTCGCGTACTCCGCCCCTTGGGCAGTCCCACTATGGCGGCTGCATCGAAGGGTGTATCCATGTTGGGCCCCTCCCATATCACCGGGAACCCACCCCTAACCCACGCGTTTTCTGACCCCTTACTCGCCGCTGCTGCCTTTCCCGCGGACAGTCAGCCGCATGCCGCTGCTGCCACTGCCCTGCCGGCTCCAGTCGGCACAGCCCACAGCACAGGCACGGCCGAGCCGCTGCTACCCAGCTGGCTGGCACTGCCGGGCTTCCCCGGGCTCTCCCGAAGAGCTGCTCACCTGGGCTCCTGCACCGCTTCTGCCGCGGTGGGGGGGGTTTGGCCCAGCTGGGGCTCCCGCGCCGCTTCTGCCGCGGCGGGGGACCATCGGGCTTACCAGGGCTCACAGCACCTAGAACCCGGTAGCCTGAGGCCTGCGGCTTATGCCACAGAGGGGGAGAGAGTTCACTTTGTGGCACCAGCTGAATACAGTAGGGGTGGACGTAACCCTAGGTGGGAACCATTCTCATTTAACAGCTTAAGAGAATTGGTAAAGATGGGAAAGGGGTGCGGGATAGAGTCGCTCCAATTTAAGGGAGTTTTAACAGCAATCTTTCGTACTAACATCCTCATGCCTGAGGATCTGAAAACAATTATGGCAAGCCTGTTACCAGAAGCAGTATTTTGGATATGGGAGAGGACATGGAAAAGGATGCTAGAGGACTTACTAGAGGAAAATAAAGATGAGTGGAAGGATTTGACAATGGATCACCTTAGTGGGGAGGGAGAGTTTGAGAAAGGAGAGGACCAAGCAAAAGAGATCCCCGCAAAGGTCCTAAAGGAGATTCAACTAGCAGCACAGTGGGCCTTGCTGTCCCTTCCCTCCCCGGACACTCCTTCGGAGGAATATGCAGTCATAAAGCAGGGGCTGGAGGAAAGCTTCTTGAGTTTTAGAGGAAGGTTACAGGTGGCATTGGCAAAACAAACAGACAATCCAGTTAATCAGAAACAGCTCCTCCGATCCCTTGCCCTGACCAATGCCAGTGAGGAGTGCCGGAAGGCTTTAAAGGCCCTCCCCTGAAAACCTAAACCAACCATAGAGGACATGGTTGAGGTCTGTGCAGAGGTCACCTCCCCACTACCCACAGTCCTTCCACCTCCTCCTCCTCCTCCTCTTCCTCCTGCCCATGCTCCCTATAAGAAAGTTGCCGCTGTCACCGCGGCAAACCAACCAGGACAAGTTACTGGACAATTCGTTGGGAAATGTTTTAACTGTGGGTCGCCTCACCACATTGCACGCAGTTGTCCTAAGCCCCAGAGATTTAACCATCTTGCTCCTAAGTCTCCTGCAGGTCCAGGAGTGGCGCACTTCTGGTGCGCGCAACATCACCATCCTCCTCAGGGAAACGGGCAGTGGAGCGTGGAGCAGCACCATGCTGTGACACCAAATTAAATGCTGATTCAACCGGATCACCCGCCACTCCTGAGACACCTGCCGCCCCAACACCGGCGGAGAAGGGAGAACTCCTGGGGTCTTGGAACAAAAGACTGGACGTGATGAGTGCAACCCCCCAACACATCACCACCACCATCGATTTTAATACCTACACAGTTTATCTCAAAGGGGACTTTTATGAAAGAACTGATATTTTAGTGATTGGAAACTCCACTAGGGGACCTCCAGGACTTTTCGTCCTGCCCCAAATTATTCCCATGACACCTGGGCAGACTTAAAATTACAGCTGCATGCAACAGTGCACCCTGGTTTATTCTGAGAGAGCAATGGCTGGTGCATGCCATAATAATACCAGATGACTGGCCTCGGGCCAGATGGATACCAGTGGCAATGTGGACTCAAGTATTGGGCACAAACAAACCATCCATGTCATGCAAATTAACAAATGGGAAGTCCACTGCATTTATCGGAGGGATGCTAGACACCGGAGCCAACGTAACTAGCATCTCGGAATCAGACTGGACATGCCAGTGGGGCCTCCAGACCACCCTGGAGACCACCATTGGCATTGGGGGAGCTGCAGCCTCACAGAGGAGTTCCTCAAACATCGTCATTGAGGGACCGGACGGCCACGCCGTGACCATCCAGCCTTTTGTAGTGCCATCCAGGTTTACACTGTGGAGCAGGGACCTACTCTCACAGTGGGGGACTTGGCTAGAAATCCCAACTCCAACTAAGGGTTTCTAGTTGGGGCCACTGTGAGGCACGCCACCCACACCGTTCCACCTCTCACCTGGACCACAGACAAGCCGGTGTGGGTGGAACAGTGGCCCCCAACGGGTGACAAGTTAAACACCTTAGAGTCCCTCGTGGAGGAGCAGCTTTCCAAGGGCAACATAGTGCCATCTGACAGCCCTTGGAACTCCCCTGTCTTTGTGATTAAGAAGCCCAGCAAAGACAGGTGGAGGCTCCTCCATGACCTGTGAGAGATCAACAAAGTAATCGTTGAAATGGGCCCCTTGCAACCTGGCCTACCATCACCAGGCATGCTCCCCCGGGAATGGCCACTCACAGTAATTGACATAAAGGACTGTTTCTTTAGTATCCCCTTGCATCCTGACAACGCCCCAAGATTTGCGTTTTCTGTCCCGTCAGTCAATCGAGGGGCCCCTCAGAAATGATACCACTGGCGGGTACTTCCGCAGGGAATGCGGAATTCCCCTGTACTCTGCCAGTGGTACGTCTCTGGAGCGCTTTCCCCAGTACGCAAGGCGTTCCCGAAAGCAATCATCTATCATTATATGGATGATGTTCTTGTTTGTGCCCCTGCTAAAACCTACTTGGATGAGACTTTAACAGCTGTGATTAGTGCCATCGAACGTGCCGGAATGGTTGTGCACCCAGAGAAGATCCAGCGCACCTTACCGTGGAAATACTTGGGCATCCACATCAACAAGGGGACCATCACACCCCAACAGCTCACCATCTTGGACGAACCCAGGACCCTCCAGGACCTTCATCACCTGTGTGGATCCATCAACTGGGTTCGTCCTCTGCTGGGGCTGACAACGGCCGACCTTGCCCCCTTGTTCCACCTCCTGAAGGGTGGCGAGGCACTCGACACACCAACAACCCTCACTGCGGATGCCCGAGCAGCCATTGGTAAGGTGCAGCAGGCGTTGTCCTCCCGGCACGCACACAGGGTGGCACCAGACCTGCCCTTCAGGTACATAATTTTAGGGCAGGTCCCACAATATTACGGGTTAATCTTTCAGTGGGATGGGAGGTTGAGGGACTCCCACTTAATAATAGAGTGGGTGTTCCTCCCTCATCAACCATCCAAAAGCATAACCACGCCACAAGAGCTGGTGGCCTCTCTTATATCGAGAGGAAGGACCAGACTCCGCACCCTTGTGGGGTGTGATTTCACATGCATACACATTCCATGGCGTGATGAAGATTTGGAGCGTTTGCTTCAAATAAATGAGTACCTCCAGTTCGCCCTGGATAGTTATGCAGGTAAAATTATGGGGAAGAAATTAAAACATGATATATTCAATACAAATTTCAATTTTGCTCCAAAGGAAATGCAAAGTATAAGTCCATTGGACGCCCTGACAATTTTTACTGATGGCTCAGGGTCCTCCCACAAATCAGTTTTGACTTGGAGGGACCCTCAGACCCAGCAGTGGGAGTCTGAGGTCCATGTGGTGGAGGGTTCCCCACAAATTGCCGAGCTAGCAGCTGTCGTCAGGGTCTTTGAGAGGTTCCAGGAACCCCTCAATCTGGTCATGGATTCAGCGTATGTAGCTGGAGTAACTATGAGGGCTGAACATTCGATGTTAAAGGAGGTCTCAAACCAAAAACTGGTTGGGCTGCTCTGGCGGTTAGTGTACCTTTTATCCCACTGAGAGCACCCATATCATGTGATACATGTGAGATCACACCAGGGCCTCCCAGGATACATCTCAGAAGGGAACCGCAGGGCGGACACCTTGGCCATGGCCTTGTAGCTAAAGATGTCTAACACCCCTGATTTTTTTGCTCAAGCCAAACTAAGTCACCAGTTTTACCATCAGAATGCCCCTGCCCTCCGGAGGATGTTTCACCTGCCTCTGGAGAAGGCGAGGGCCATTGTGGCGACATGCCTCAGCTTCCAAAGTTATCAAGTGCCATCAATAAATCCTGGGGTAAAACCCCATGGATTGGGCAGCTGTGAGGTCTGGCAGATGGACATGACTCATTTTAATGAATTTGGCAGGCTGAAATACATCCACGTGTCCATAGACACGTTTTCCAAAGTAATCTTTGCCTCAGCCCACACAGACGAGAAGGCGCATGGTGTCAAGAAACACCTTTTGATGGCGTTCTCTGTGCTTGGCACCCCCAAGCATATAAAAATTGATAATGGCCCAGCATATACCTTGTCCAACCTCCGTCAGTTTTTACAGGAGTGGGGAGTGAACCATTCCACCGTGATCCCCCACTCCCCGATGGGGCAGGCCATCATGAAGAGGGCTCATCAGACACTCAAAGGAATCCTCTACCAGCAGCAGGGAGGTGCAGAGAAAAAATAGCCCATTGAGCAACTCTGCAAGGCACTCTTCACCATAAATTTTTTGAATTGCACACAGGAAGAGCCTGTCCCCCCTGTATTCCGGCACTTCTCAATTCAGCCAATTCTAAATTAAAAGAACGTCCACCGGTGCTGGTGAGTGACCCTGATACCAACCAGGTAGAAGGGCCCCTCCCATTGATCATCTGGGCATGAGGATATGCATGTGTGTCTGTAGCTGCTGTGGATGTGTCCTTAGAAACCTCAGGGGGAGAAGACTTAGAAAAGGAGAAAGATAACTGGTGGAGAAAGTTCCAAGGAGATAGGAAACCCCTGGAAGGTGAAGTGACCATGGTTTAACCCAGGACAAACCAGAGTAGCCACTGCTGGTGTCCATCATATCCTCCCTCCCCCCAAGAGCCTTTGTTCTATTCCCTGTTATCTCCTGGGCCCCTTTTCCTTCCCTATCCCATAGGACCAAATAACCCTAGACCTTCCCTATACTCCCCCAAACCCCATGGTGATTGGTGATACGTGGTAACTCTTAAGGCTGTGTCTGAGGGCCCCTCGCCCTCTTGGATCCTGCCTTCCCTCTGTGTGAAGACCCTGCAATAAAGCCACTCAGAATTAAAGGCACTCCAAGAGCCCTCTCGTTATTCATCTTCAGCTGATAGCTAAACTGGACCATTCCTGCACCACAACGCAGGCCGCAGTTTCTCTGGCTAAGTGTCTACGAGACGCTGCCAGAGTGCCCTAGGGACAGGGGCATTCCTGGAAATATAGCCAGCTGGAATCTGTCGTGGCAATGCCAGGCTGGACAGAAAAACCAGCGAGCTATAAGTGGCGCCCAACGTCTGGTCTTGAGAAGAACTCAAGCCCTAGAAGAGTGTCCCTGTCCACCCTGTGGTCAGGAGCTCACCCGTTGGACTGCTGCTCCCCAGAAGAAGTGCTGAGTTCTATTAGCACTTTCAGACGGGGCGTCTGAAAACCTTCAACACTAAAGAAGAAGGCTCAGACCAGCTGAAGGCTCTGCTTTGGACTGCAGTCACCGAGGAAACCAGGAAACAGCAAGGGATCAGTCAAGGGTCCATTCAGGTAGTATTTGGGCTGGGTTTTACTTCGGGATAGTCCAGGCAGGGAGAATTATTCAGGATGGGTACACAGTTATTATGTCCTGAACGTGAGGTTTATCACCAACTTAAAAGCATCTTAAAATCTGCTAACAGAGCTTTCAGTAAAAAGCTCTTGAAGCGCTTTACTAAGTTGGTGTTTCTTTATCACCCCTCTGTTTCTCCCTCTTCCATAAAATCCCTTGATATCTGGGATCGGGTCGGGGAAAGACTTACGCGTCTTTCAAAGACAGGAGATAATTCATTACGACTGTATTTTCCCTTGCTCATTTTAATTTGTGAAGTTTTAGTAGAGAAGGAGAAAAGTTCGGAACGTGCATGCGTCCCTGCCCCGCCCCCCCCACCCCACCATCCTCCCATCCCCTTGTAAAACCGCGGCGTGAGGATGAGAACAGCGACAATAATCTCCAAGAACCCCCCCAAACCCCCCGGTCCTCCCCCGAGCTTCACCAACCCACGGCCGAGTCCTTCCCGCCCCCCCTTGGTCCCCCTCCAAGTCCCAAAACTCTCACAATTTCAAACCCCCATGGACACAAAAGAACGAGGCAAGATGGCGCCGGCCATGCGGCCCCTGGAGCTGGACCCAGCCCGCATGGCGCAGGCGGGGCCGAGTTGCCAGGCAACCCTGCCCCCGGCACCTCCCCCATCCCTCCCACCGAGCCACACCATTCGCAGTTCGTTACCATTCCTCCTCCTACAGAGGCGGAGCTTCCACCAATGGCGTCGGCTCTGCAACCACCCGCCGCTGCAAAACCACCCCCTGCAACTGCGGTGGGGGCGGCCTCGCCCTGGCCGCTCCCGCTCGCAGCCATGGGACTGCAGGCCGTGCCGCTGCCACCCGTGTGGCCCTGGCTCATGCCGTCCCCGGCCCCAGTACCGGCTCCGGCGGGAGAGCACGCCATGGCCGCGCCGCCCCCGTCGATCGCCTGGCCCAGGCTTGGAGCGGTGCCGCCGGAGGGGGGGGGCGCCGCCACCTGAACTAGCTCCGCTGGCAGCACCCCCCACCGCTCTTCCAATCCCAGTATCACAAGGGCCGTCCTTTCCAGCCATGGCGTCGCCCCTGCCGCCGTTTGGCCCTGGCTGGGTGCATGCCACTGGCCGGGGCGGCCCCTGCCCCGGCCCTGCTGGCGCTGCCCGCGCCCAGCCATCCCTACGGCGCAGCCGCACCCGAACCACCGCTGCCGCTGCTGCCGGCGCTGCCGGCACCGCCGCCGCCGCTGCCACTTTTCCCGGTGGCCACGGCGACCGCACCCCCACGGCGATCAACGCATGCTCCCTGCCGGTTTCCCAGCAGACCGTAATAAACTCTGTCCAGCCTGCCTCCGTCCCACCCCTGGGGGCGGGCGCACAGGGATGCCCGCCGCTCGCAGCCACTGCACAAGCCAGCGCCGCCCCTGCCAGGGGAGTGGCTGCCGCGCATCTCCCAGCCTCAGCAATGCCCTGTGGCGTGAGCCAGCCCCAATCCTCTGCCGACCCAGCACCAGAGGGGGGGGAAAGCTGTCGCAAAACCCAGGAGTGCCCAGGGTCCTAAGTGCCACAGCCCATGCTGCGAATCCCTTAACTGCCCAGCCTCAGATACAACAACTGCCCAAGGAAGCAACACCCCCCTTATCCCATCAAAACGAACTGTACCAAGACGCCACTGCCACCAGAGCTTTTAAGCCCTCACTGCCTCCTGGAAGTCACTCCACATGCCACCAAGAAACCAGTCAGCAAATCACAAATACCGAGATTTTTGCAGTCCCAGTTCAATACAATCCTCAAGGAGAGAACGCTGTATGGCAACTGATGGGCTTTCAAAATCTCAAAGAGATATGTAAAATTGCAAAGGAGTTCGGGTGGGAGTCATCTTATTTTAAAAACATTTTAAACCTGACTTTCAAAACTCAAACCCTAGTACCATATGATATAAAAACGTTGATGTCTGGTATCTTAAATGAAACTCAATTCTGGCTCTGGGAAAGAACATGGCAGGAACAATTAAAAGAACTTTTACCTATTTACAAAGCAAACGACCAAACAGCTACTTTAACCCTAGATCACCTTTGTGGCCAAGGAGACATGAGCAAACCTAGAGACCAAGCCACTCACTTGCCACCAGCAGTTCTAGTTGATATTAAAAATGCAGCAAAAAGAGCTTTATTGTGCCTGCCTTCCTCTGCTGCCCCTTCAGATGGTTATTCTGCAATCAAGCAAAGGCTTGACGAGAGCTTTGTGGACTTTGTAGAAAGATTAAGAGGGGCAGTAATGAAACAAATAGAAAATCCACAGTTGCAAAAAGAGTTAATAAGATCACTAGCTAAAGAAAATGCAAACATAGAATGTAAAAGAGTCCTCAAAACCTTACCACGAAATCCAAAGCCAACAACTGCTCAAATGCTAGAGCTTTGTGCTGACATAATGCCTGAACAAACAGACTTTTCCCCCCAACAACCTCCATTTAAGGGAGCACCCAAGAAAACCGTGGGTGCTGCTGTGACAGCAGACAATAATAAAGACACCCGCAAATGTTGCAATTGTGGGTCTCCTCACCATTTTGCAAAGAACTGTCCTAAACCCCGAAAAATTAACAACTCTTCCAAGCCGTTTACAGGTCCAGAAACTCCTCAGCAACCAGGAAACTGGACAATGAGCGTGGGGCAGCACTACGCGCTGACACAAAACTAAAGGCTGCAACACCGATCCCTGCCATCGTGTCCCCAGCAAAACCACCAGCACCTGCCAACACCTGGGCCCCGCGTCTGAACGTGGTGACTGCAACTGCCAACAATTTCACAAAACCCACATTCCATCATATCACAGTTTCAGTTTCAGGAAACATCGACTCTCGAACTGACATTCTAGTGGTGGGAAACTCGTTGAGAGGACCACCAGAACTGTTTGTGCTACCTGAAATCCACACTGTGTCCCCCGGAATGAATTTCAAGATCACAATCACTTGCACAAACACCCCCTGGTTTCTTCCACAATGGACTTGGGTAGCACAGGCCATAGTGCTACCTAGAGACTTTCCTCGACTGCATCGAACCCCATGCACTTACGGGGCTGAGGTTGTTGGAGAAGACAAGCCAACTCATAGCTGTAAATTGACCAATGGAAAAGCCACAACTTAACTAGATGGGATGATAGACACAGGAGCGGATGTTACCATCATCTCCAAGGCAGATTGGCCAATGCAGTGGGCTCTGAGGCCTTCTGTGGGGACAGTTTCTGGTATTGGGGGAACCTCTCCTTCCATGAGGAGCATGAATTCAATCTCCGTAGAGGGACCTGATGGTCACATAGCCTCCATCAAGCCCTTTGTGGTACCATCAGGCTTCACCCTATGGGGCACGGATCTCCTCTCACAGCGGGGAACTCGAATAGAAATACCACCTCCTGCTACAAATTTTTAATCGGGGCCATTGAGAGGCGCTCCACCCCAGCCCTGACTTGGAAAACTGATGAACCCATCAGGGTGGAACAGTGGCCCCTCTCCAAGGAAAAATTAAGAGCCCTTGAATCCCTGGTAGAAGAACAGCTTGCCAAAGGCAACATCGTTCCAACAGACAGTCTTTGGAACTCCCCTGTCTATGTGATACGAAAACCCGGAAAGGACAAGTGGAGGCTTCTCCACGATTTGTGAGAGATCATTAAAGTGATAGAAGAAATGGGTCCATTGCAGCCAGGTCTACCATCGCCCTCTATGCTCCCCTGAGAGTGGCCTTTGGTAGTCATTGACATCAAGGACTGCTTTTTCAGTATCCCTCTTAATCCTCGCGATGCTCCTTGTTTTGCTTTCTCAGTCCCTTCAGTCAACCGGGAAGTCCCAATGAAGCGTTATCACTGGCAAAAACTACCCATGGGTATGGTGAACGCCCCTGTTCTCTGCCAGTGGTACATTTCCAAAATCCTATCACCTGTTCGAAAAGCCTTCCCCAAAGCAATCATTCTTCACTACATGGATGACATATTAGTTTGTGCCCCTCAAAAAGACAATCTAGATACCACCCTGAAAGAGACTGTGAAAGCCATCGAAAGCGCAGGCATGGAAATTCAATCTGAAAAGATTCAACACACCTGCCCCTGGTTGTACCTCGGCATTCGCATCAGCGAAAGAACCATCACACCCCAACAACTCGTCATCCAGGATGACCCCAAGACCCTACGGGACCTACACCAACTCTGTGGGTCCATCAACTGGGTTTGTCCTCTGCTGGGTCTGACGACAGAGGACCTCACCCCTTGTTCCAGCTTCTGAAAGGAGGCAAAGGTCTGGACTCGCCAATTTCCATCACTCCGGAAGCCAGGGATGCTATTGGTAAGGTGCAACAAGCGCTCTCTTCCAAGCAAGCGCATCGGACAGCTCCAGAACTGCCTTTCAGGTTTATCATACTAGGAAAGGTACCACACCTACATGGACTGATATTTCAATGGGACGAGAAGTTGAAAGACTCACTTCTTATCATAGAGTGGGTTTTTCTTTCACACCAGCCTTCCAAAAGTATTACAACACCACAAGAACTGGTTGTTCAGTTGATCAAAAGAGCCCGAAAAAGACTCTGCACCCTGGCAGGGTGTGATTTTTCATGGATTTGTGTTCCTTGGCGAATGAAAGATGTAGAAGAATTACTCCAAACCAAGGAGCCCCTCCAGCTAGCCCTCAACAGTTATCCAGGCCAAATCACAGGTCACAAATTAAAACACCATCTCTTTAATACTAAATTTAATTTAGCACCCAAATTCCTCTGAAGTAAAACACCCTTAAATGCCCTGACAGTCTTTACAGATGGCTCAGGATCCTCTCATAAGTCAGTACTGACCTGGAAAGACCCAGAGACTCAGGAGTGGGAATCTGAAGTTCAAGTAGTAGAAGGATCCCCACAAATTGCAGAACTAGCAGCTGTTGTAAGAGTGTTTGAGAAATTCCAGGAACCCCTAAATTTGGTCACAGATTCAGCATATGTGGCCGGAATTACTGCTAGAGCAGAACACTCACTCCTCAAAGAAGTAGACCACCCAAAACTCTTTGGGTTGCTCTCAAGATTAGTGTATCTGTTGTCACATCGAAAGCACCCCTTCCATGTCATGCACGTGAGATCGCACACAGATCTCCCTGGATTCATTGCTGAGGGAAACCGCAGGGCAGATGCCCTAGCTATGCCAGTGCAAATGTCCAATGTTCCTGATAGCTTTGCACAAGCCAAACTCAGCCACCAGTTTTTTCATCAAAATGCCCCAGCTCTCAAGCGAATGTTTCACCTTTCTCTTACGCAGGCTCGAGCAATAGTAGCTACCTGCTCAAACTGCCAGAAATACCAAATCCCCTCCCTAAATCCCGGAGTGAACCCCCGGGGACTCAACAGTTGCCAAATTTGGCAAATGGATGTCACTCACGTCACCCAGTTTGGGCGGTCAAAATTTGTGCATGTATCTGTAGACACTTTCTCAGGAGCAGTCTTTGCCTCTGCTCACACTAGTGAGAAAGCAAAAGATGTCACAAAACATCTCATGATGGCCTTCTCTATGCTGGGGACACCACAAGAAATAAAAACTGACAATGGGCCCGCATACACTTCCCACAAGTTCAAAGAATTTCTTCAACAATGGGGAATCAAACATGTTACTGGCATACCTCATTCTCCCACAGGTCAATCCATTGTAGAACGCACCCACCAGAACATCAAAAAGCTCCTTAACCAGCAGCAAAGAGGAACAGAAAATTTATCACCTATAGAGCGCCTTTGTAAAGCTCTTTTTACCATCAACTTTTTAAACAATTCATTCGCTGAACCTGTCCCCCCAGTGTTTCGGCATTTTTCTAATTCGACTCAAGCCAAATTAAAAGAACAACCACAAGTGCTGGTTAAGGACCTTGAAAGTAGACAAGTGAAAGGGCCCTATGAACTTATTGTTTGGGGAAGAGGGTATGCTTGTGTTTCTACCTCAGCAGGACCCATGTGGGTACCAGCACGTAACATCAAACCCTATCGAGAAGCAAGCCCTGAAAACAGTGATGCAGACAAGCAACAAGAGCAAGACAAAGTGGCGTGGAAGAGAAGACGCCGCAAGATGAAGACAGAGATCCACCGAAGCGACGAAACAGTTTTTAAATCCCTTGTCTTTTCAGAGTTTTCCCCCCAGATGTTTCCCTAGTGTGTTTCCCAAACCTAACCCTATCCCGGTGGGGGGAGGAGAAAAAATGAGAAATGCTTTTACTAAGTAGCTAAGTTTTAATATTACCCAGTACCCTAATGTGTGTTCCCTTTCTGTTAAGGAAGGAAACCCTGAACCCCCAGAGAACCCAGAAGATGGAGACAACTCACCTCTCTCTGTGGCTGTTAGCCCTCGCCTTTTCAGGAGTGTCCCCATGGCTCGCTCAACAGCCAGAGGAAAACGTGTGGGTGACACTAGCAAAGGTATTAAAGCAGGACAGCATGTGCCTCAGTTTAGATACTGCATCTAACCCCATGTCCACGTGCCTGGTCGGAGTCCCTGGGGACTCCAGAGAGTTCAAAGCTATGGGCAGAGGAGCTCACCCAGCCCTCTGGGACAGATGGATGAGGACCCTTCCTCATGCGAGCTCCGAACCCCAAGAGTTAAACTTGTTGGGGTCAGCCAAACCACACTACTGCACTCACTTCAGCCCCGTATATAATTGGCAAGATTCCCCCTCTCGAAAGAGGGGACCATACAAAGATGTCTCACCAATTGATAAAAAGTCTTACTCAGATTCCATATGGTGTAATGATACAGAAATCACATGGTCCAACTCCATCAAAGATCCCAGAGTGCTCCCTAATGGGGTATTCCTCATCTGTGGAGACCGAGTATGGGCCGGAATACCTTCTCGTCTTAAAGGGGGTCCTTGCACTCTTGGAAAACTTACCCTGCTAGCACCTGACAAAACGCAAATCCTAAATTGGCAGAACAAATCCCAATTGGCACGACACAAAAGGCAAATCCAAGATTTGGACTCAAATTGTGACAGCGAAGCTGTCGGGTGGTCATTTTCAAAAAGGGTAGCTGCCTCTTTTTTTATACCCTGGGCAGCCGCAGCGAAAGCCCTCGGTGAGCTTTCTCACCTGGAGTGCTGGCTGGGTAAGCAAGCCAATCTGACCTCGAGTGCTCTGACACAGCTCCTCGAAGATGAGGAAACCACCAGGCAAGCAATGCTCCAGAACCAAGCAGCTGTTGACTTCCTCTTACTGGCCCACGGGCATGGCTGTGAAGAGTTTGAAGGCATGTGCTGCTTGAACTTATCCTCCAACAGCCAAAGCATCCGCAAAACTCTCCAACAAATGAAAGACCAACTTTACCAGCTGAAGACGGAAGGCAAAGATTGGCTTGACCACTTGATGGACCAGTGGGGACTTTCAGGGTGGGGGGTCAAGATCCTCCGCTCCATTCTGTGGGTGTAACTAACAATTTTCATTACCTTGTGTGTTCTCGCTTGTGTTAAAAATCTTTTGTTATCCTTCATCCAATGAGCCTTTCTAGGAAAAACAGAAGGGGGAGATGTAGCTGCTGTGGATGTGTCCTTAGAAACCTCAGGGGGAGAAGACTTAGAAAAGGAGAAAGATAACTGGTGGAGAAAGTTCCAAGGAGATAGGAAACCCCTGGAAGGTGAAGTGACCATGGTTTAACCCAGGACAAACCAGAGTAGCCACTGCTGGTGTCCATCATATCCTCCCTCCCCCCAAGAGCCTTTGTTCTATTCCCTGTTATCTCCTGGGCCCCTTTTCCTTCCCTATCCCATAGGACCAGGTAACCCTGATCATTCCCTATACTCCCCCAAACCCCCTGGTGATTGGTGGTACATGGTAACTCTTAAGGCTGTGTCTGAGGGCCCCTCGCCCTCTTGGATCCTGCCTTCCCTCTGTGTGAAGACCCTGCAATAAAGCCACTCAGAATTAAAGGCACTCCAAGAGCCCTCTCATTATTCATCTTCAGCTGATAGCTAAACTGGACCGTTCCTGCACCACAACGCAGGCCGCAGTTTCTCTGGCTAAGTGTGTACGAGATGCTGCCAGAGTGCCCTAGGGACAGGGGCATTCCTGGAAATATAGCCATCTGGAATCTGTTGTGGCAACGCCAGGCTAAACAGAAAAACCAGCGAGTTGTGGCGACATGCCTCAGCTTCCAAAGTTATCAAGTGCCATCAATGAATCCCGGGGTAAAACCCCGTGGATTGGGCAGCTGTGAGGTCTGGCAGATGGATGTGACTCATTTTAATGAATTTGGCAGGCTGAAATACATCCACGTGTCCATAGACACGTTTTCCAAAGTAATCTTTGCCTCAGCTCACACAGACGAGAAGGCACGTGGTGTCAACACCTTTTGATGGTGTTCTCTGTGCTTGGCACCCCCAAGCATATAAAAATTGATAATGGCCCAGCATATACCTCGTCCAGCCTCCGTCAGTTTTTACAGGAGTGGGGAGTGACCCATACCACCGGGATCCCCCACTCACCTACGGGGCAGGCCATCGTGGAGAGGGCTCATCAGACACTCAAACGAGTCCTCTACCAGCAGCAGGGAGGTGCAGAGAAAAAATAGCCCATTGAGCAACTCTGCAAGGCACTCTTCACCATACATTTTTTGAATTGCACACAGGAAGAGCCTGTCCCCCCTGTATTCTGGCACTTCTCTAATTCGGCCAATTCTAAATTAAAAGAACGTCCACCGGTGCCGGTGAGTGACCCTGATACCAACCAGGTAGAAGGGCCTCTCCCATTGATCATCTGGGCACGAGGATATGCATATGTGTCCACACCCCAAGGGCCAAAGTGGGTGCCAGCCAGAAATGTCAGGCCATACCGTGCAGCTAATAACCGAGGTTTCAAGCATATCATTCCAGGGAATCCTGGAACCCAGGACAGCGTGAACCATCAGGCCAAAGCTGCCTGGAAGAGATGGAGAAAGAAGAAGACAAGTGAGGTCGAGAGTCTGCCTCTGGGGTTCTCAGAAGAGGAAGAATCCAGGGCAACTCTCCCTCAAGAATAAAGAAAAGACCATCTACCGGACTGGACATCCCCTTCCCTGTTTCCCCTCTGTGTTTCCTCATGTGTTTCCCTTATCCTCCTTACCTGCCCCACACCCCCGGGAGGAATTGAAAAGGGGAAAGTGATTTAATCCCCTGAAGGTCTTGGTATTAATTAAGTTTTATTTTTCTTCCTGCCAAGATCCCCTGAAAATGAAGTCCTTTGGTCTCTCAGCAGTCATCATCCTGGTCCTATTGGTCCCGAGGGTGAACCCATGGATTGTGCAGCAGCTGCAAGAAAACGTGCGGGTCACCTTAGCCAAAACCATCGGGCAAAAGGACTTCTGCCTTAACAAGTATTCGGCTGATAATCCAATGTCGACCTGCCTGGTAGGGATTGCCGCGGTTGCCGGTATTCAGGCGTGGACAGCTAGCCCCAAGGTCTTTGGCTAGTGACCTGTCGGCGTCTGCAGCCAGTGTCCCTGACCTCCGGAGCGCCGGTTCGCTGCCGCGGGAATCTGATGCGTTCCCAGCCACAGGTAGCTCTTAGAGAGCAAGCTATCTCTATAGAGGCCGGAGGGATAGGGAGGGATCTTCTGGCTAGAGCAATACAGACGCAGAGGCATAGGGTCCAACTGCGCTCTGGGCGTCTAGGATCAGAAGACCCCGAACAGCTCAGAGCACAGACTTTTATTGTGAGGGCATTATCCAACCATCAAACACTAGGAGGGAGGAACCAGGGAGGGACCAGGGGACCAGGACCAATGGGAGATAGAGAGGGGAGGAGAGGGGGTAACAGACAACCAAGGGGTACAATCAACTACTGAATGGGACAGAACTTTCTAGAACACAAGAATGATTGGCAGGAGAGTGGCAGGTGCTTAACCTAATGGAGGAAAAGGGAACCACCCCTGAGAAACTCAGCCCACTTGTGGAGCAAAACGACCTGTGTCTCCTCCCCAGGGGAGACTTTAAACTTGGGCACCTTTATTCCACAGCTTCTCAGGGGGGACCGAGCTCTTCGGGACCTCAAGCACCACCACAAGGGATTCCCTGGACACCACATGAATTTCGGTCCACCTTTCAGGGTGTTCAGTCAGCCCGTGCTTGGAACAAATGGATCGCGACCCTCTCACCATCCAACACCGAACCCCCAGAATTGGATCTGTTGGGGTCGGCAAAACCAGCTTTCTTCATCCAATTTAGTTCCCAATATATTTTGCAGGGAGATTCCATCAAATTGGCGAAGCAAAAATTTGATGTCACCCCAATTGACAAAAAATTATATGTAAAAGAAAAATGGTGCGAATTTGCAGAACACAGCTGGTCCACATCCATTCCGGTCTCCAGAGAACTTCCCAAACGGATTTTTCTCATTTTTGGTGATCGGGTGTGGGAATCCCCCCTCACCTGCATGGAGGACCCTACACGCTAGGTCGGCTTTCCTTACTGACACCCGGGATGACCCAACTGCTGGCATGGAGGAATCACTCAGAATCGACTCACCAAAAACGTGCCACCCTTGATTTGGACCCAAATTGCGACAGCCAAGTGACCTTCTGGTCATTCTCGAAAAGGGTTGGGGCCTCGATTTTTCTGCCCTGGCTGGCGGCTGCCAAAGCCCTCGGTGAGCTTTCTCACCTAGAGTGTTGGTTAGGAAAGCAGGCTAACGTAACATCAATGGCATTGTCAGACCTCCTTGCTGATGAGGAGACAACTAGGCAGGCGACACTGCAGAACCGAGCAGCGATAGACTACCTTCTTTTACTGCACGGCCACGGGTGTGAGGAATTTGAAGGACTATGTTGTTTCAATCTGTCCTCACACACCCGGAGCATCCAACAGAACATCCAACGGATGCGGGACCAAATACATCAGCTGAAGACCGAAGGAAAAGACTGGATGGGCAACCTCTTTAAGAACTGGAGGATCTCGGGATGGATTTCATAAGTCTTACAGACATTACTTTGGACTCCATTTGTTATTTTCATCGTTCTAAGTTTGTTAGGTTGTTTTAAGAATTTTGTTATTTCTTTTGCCAACAAATCACTGTCTTTAAGTAATAAAAACAGGGGAGATGCGGTGGTGGTTTCTACCCCTGAAGCCCTTGTCCCCCCTAGGAGCCTGTGGTTGCATCCCTTCAAGGCATTGCAGACACAAAGGGCTGCTTGATGGCTCTGCATGGTCTCTGTGCCCACTTCAAGTCCATCTGTCAGCACCAAGGTGAGAGAAGCTGTGCTGAGCTGCCTCCCCGCACACGGCCACATCCCCCCGATGCATCTGCTCCTCTTCCCGGGCCTTGCCATGGCCCCTTGTATGCAGATACGGAGGCTAATGGAGGCTCTGCTTCTGTCACAGAATCTGAAATGTTGTGGGCCAGAGAGAAGGATCCTGGGCGCTCTGACCTGGCTGTGTGAAATCCTCAGGGAGGAGTCGCTGTGGCTGGATCCAAGCCCAGCCACAGACCTTTTAGAACCAGCTATAGTTCTATGAAGTTAATTACCATATATATATATATACTTTTATTAGTATACAATTTATATGAATTACATATATTAAAATTTTGTATCATTTACAAACATTATATTAATAAATAATATATATTATCTCACATGTATAAATTATATACATTATTAATATATTACACATATTAGATATATTTTAGTGCGGTGACTGAGCAGAGGTCATGGACTTCACAAAAGGTGGTAGTGTGCAAAGATGTTTATTGCACAGTGAAAGTTCTTTTTATACTATCACATAAACAGGAAGTAGTTCACGACAGTGTGCCCCCAAACACCTTATTCTTTTTTATTATTACCTTCTATGGTAACAGGTTGTCTTGGTTTGAAAGACAGGTGTCTGTTAAGGAAGACAGGAGCCTCCCTTGGAATGGGAAACTATAACCCTTCTCCCTCCGAATTATAAATTTGGAATCAAGAGGCTCTCAGGCAAAGATATGGGAATAGGAATAACAGTTCTTTACTAATATCTAAAACAAAGCTAACAAATACCAACAACTATGGTGTTAACCAACAATCAGAACCAGAAACCCAGTGGCAGCCTGCTCGGCTTCAGGCACCTTTTCCCTTTTGGTGCAGTTCCAGTCACAGCCTGCAGGGGCGCTCTGGGTGTGATGATTCCCCGGTGGCTGCAGGGGCGCTCTGGGTGTGATGATTCCTTGGTGCCTGCAGGGGGCGCTCTGGGTGTGATGATTCCTTGGTGCCTGCAGGGGGCGCTCTGGGTGTGAGGATTCCCTGGTGGCTGCAGGGGGTGCTCCAGTGTGAGCTCAGGTAGCACACGGCAATGGCGGCTGCCCGAGGCAGAAAGGGATGGAGGAGAGCCTTTTGTTCTACATACCCTTGGGGGTGGCTGGTGTCGGTGCCACAGCAGGATCCCTGGATACAGGGAGTTGGGACGGTAGGAGTTCCCGATGTGCAGGGGGAGCCCAGCTACAATGTAGCGAAAAACTCGGAGTGGCGTGGAGGAGCGGGGGAGAGACAGGCTGGTGGCAGGCAGCTCCCGATGGAGGTAGAGACAAAAACTCACAGCAGAAAGACTGGGAGCTCCATGCTGGCTTCTTAGGGGGGCCGTGGGTTCAGCAGACAGCAGCTCCAATCGTCCAGCTCCGAGGGGTCCCGAGCAAGAGAGAGACCTCCCCCCCGCCCTTGCTTTTTCAGTCTCCAAAATCTCCAGTTGTCAGGCCCTGCTTCCATGAAAGAGATTCTGCCCCACCCTGCCAAGGAGAAAAAACCTCTAGCCTTGTGCTTTGTTCTCTTAAGTACTCAGCCATTAGTCTCTTAGCAACCCATGGGAGAAAAATTCCTGAGGAAAAAAAAAAACTAAATCCAAACTCCAACACAGGTAAACAATGCCTTTTAAGGTAACAGAGAGTGATTCTCACCTCTGACAGGCTGTCTGGGGTTAAGCCAGAGGGGTCAAAATCTAAGAAGTGATCTGTGCTGCAAGAATGCAGGAAGGAATACAACTTCCTTCCTGCGAGAGAGAGAGCCAATAATCAAGTAGTTTTAAGAATTGATAAGTAAATAAACCTATTAAAAAGTTAGTCCGCCTTCAAGGAAAAAAACATATATAAGCAGAGACTCTCTGACGCTCTTCCTCTTTAAACATTCTGCTGCTATGTAGAGAAGAACAGCTCCTGCTTCTCTCGCTAGTAAAACCCAAGCGCTTCCCCCCGCCCCCCCCCCTTCCCCCTCCAAAGGAGGGATGGGGGGGGAGGAAGGGAGGTTTTACGGCAGCCGTGCCGCTGCAGCCGGGCAGGCATGGGGGAGGAAACGACTGGAATCTTTAGCAGATACAGTTCAGCCAGTGTGTTAGCTACACGAGAGGAAGAGTCAAGCTTCTACTCTAGGCCAGGCAAAGACCAGGCTGGACTCTATTTAGCTCGGGCTAGGCTTTGCTTTGTCACTCCGGGCCCAGATGGCCCTAGTAGGCCGAGCCAGCTTGGCCAAGCCAAGCAGAGACTCTTGAGAGCGTTTGGTATCTAGCTAAGACCTGTTCAAGCAGCCCGGCAAAGAGCACGTGATCTTCACACTGCCGGAGAGAGAGAGAGACAGAGATTAACTCTCTCCATGCCTGGACTAAACTTACAGACACCCATCTTTCTTTATAGAGAGAAGAACGAGTGAAGACACTTACATAGTGTAGTGCAAAAACTTTACAGTTAGTAAAGAAAACAAAACTGATACTTAGAAAGAAGTGTATAAGAAGTTACTTCAAGAGTGAAGCTGAAAACTCTTTTAGAGAACCATGGTTAGGGACTGAGTTAATAAATTCTCTGTAAAATATGAAGATATAGTCTAAAAGGAGATGTGAAGTTCTTATTACAACTAATGAACTGAAATACCTAAGTACAGACAAGTAAGTGTTAAAAAAGTACAGCCTGATGAGAAACTAGAACCAAGAGAGAGGAGAGGCTGTGACTCAGAACCCTGGTCCCGGGGAGAATGCTAGAGAACCTGAGTTGTCAAGAAAACCTGTACTGCTAAGCACAGAAGAAAAGATTTTTCTTTGTTGCTGCAATTGAACTAAGCATCCTTAAAACAAATACCCTGTAAACTGTTCATAACCCACCATAGTAGCTGTAGGAAGGCTACTAATGTGAGAGAGATCCACCATTAAGTTAGACTTTGCTCCAAGCGGCGGTTAATAATGAAGCAGAAGACCCATAAAAACTGTATTTTTTCTTACAAAAGATCCATGGTGTAAGCAAAAAAAACTTCTCTCCCTAAATGAACTAGAACAAAAACTGTTTCTAAAGTAGTAAACTGACTAGAAGTCAAAGTGTTGTCTTTTGTATGTTGTCAGAAAAAATGAAATAGAGAAGTGGAGAAGGAGGAGTGGTCTGGAGAGTTTATTCTAGTTTTTTTTTTTTTCTTGAGTTTTTTTTTCCTTTTTTCCCTTTGTCTTAAATATATTAATAAAACTTCTTTATACTTTATAAAGTTTGAGCCTGCTTTACCTACTCCTAATCCTTATCTCACAACAAACAATCAAATAAATTTAAATAAATGTACTAACATTTAACCACAAACCTAAATAAACAAACTAAAACCACAACACAGGCCCAGCAGTTCACAAACCCCCAGCGCTCTCCTGCCGCTTCCCTGGTGACCGGGATGTTTCACAAGGAGATCACTCTGGCTTTCAAGGCCTGTTCCTCTATCACCTACATTCTGTAACTCCACATATTAGCTTTTTAAATAAAAGAATGTATTTTAAATAAAATAAAATAAATTTTAAAATGTTAATGACTGCACCACACAGGTAGCTGTACCTATGCGTATAGTGCACCATTTGTGAAGCAATATAGAAGCACTTCTATTAAAGCTAGAACAGAGACTTGGGAGGAGAAGCGAGAACTGTGTGTGGGAAATGTGAGGAAAAAAGGGTGGGTAATGTAAGGGGACAAAAGGGCAGGAAACACGAGGGGACAAAATGGTGGGGAATGTGAGAGGAGAAAGGGGCAGGACACCGGAGATGAGAAAAGGAACGGAAACATGAGAGGGAAAAGCATTGGGAAATGTGAGGGGACCAAATGGTGGGGAATGTGAAGGGAGAAAAGGGTGGGAACTGCAAGGCAAAAAAGTGCACCTCATGACTTTTTCTTTTTTTAATCAAACACTTTTATTTTCCAGTTCAGAGAAGAGGTGACAAAAGCATTGCCCAGGTGATCTTGATGCCGGATGTCTCCTTAGGAGGTCTGGGCACAGAGAATGAGCCCCTTGCAGGCTGACCCTGTTTGGACAAGCTGCTCCTCACCCCCAGCCTCACCGTGTTTGACATCGCCCACCTGGCACTGACATCCCAAAATGTCAAAAAATATTAATGTAATTTATTCTTTATTAATAATAATTAAATATATCATTGATACTTTTCCTATTTATAGTAGTATTATTTTTAAATTTCATTACCTAAATTTTTATTTATATTAAAAACTTATACTTTTTTAGCAATGAAAGATATTAATGTTAATTGGTTCTAAGTAACAGAATTCCTTCATTAATTAATTAACCTCTATTGGTTTTTTCCTTCTCCCTCTTTATGCGCATTAGTCGTATTTTTAGTCCTTTTGTCATCTTTTTTACCATCTTTTTCTCAGGCACGGTGAAGCGGAACACTTCGGGATCCATGGAGACATTTCTGGGACGCATTTGGGGCACTTTGGGGTCTGGGGAAGGAATTTGGAGAAAACCTGATGGGCGGACACACCTGGGGCGGTGAATGGGCAATGGGGGGGCACTTAGGGATCCTGAGGAACAAATCGGGTTCCCGGGGACAACTTGAGGGTGCAGGGGAGCACTTGGAGGTCAGAGAGGGGAATTTGGGGCCCTCCGGGCACTCGGGGGCTCTGCCGGGGCTCTCCGGGCCGCGGGAGCTGCAGGCGCAGCGCCAATGGCGCTCTGAGGGGCGCGGGGCATGACGGGAGATGGAGGCACGGCTGCAATGGAGCTCTATTGGCGCCGCGGGGCATGATGGGAGATGTAGTCCCGAAAGTGGCTCTAACGTGACACTTGGCGTCCGGGGAGCCACTTGTGAGAGCAAGCAGCCACTTCGGGTCCTCGGGGGGCACCTCAGGGGACGTATGGGGCCGGGAAGCCCTTGGGGGGCACCTGGGGAGCTGTAATGAGTCTGCTTGGGGCGCGGAACGTGAGGGAACTTGTAGGGGCGGAACTGAGTTACGTTGGGGCTCTGGGGTCACTGGGGATGTGGGGGAATGGAGGCCCGGTTATAAAGGCGCTCGGCGGGGCGCGGGGCGTGGCGGGAGATGAAGTCCTAGCTGAAATAGAGCACAAAGGGCACCGCGGAGCATGATGGGAGCTGTAGTCACGTAAGTGGCTCCATTGCGGCACTTGGGGATGCCGGGAGCCACCTGTGGGTGCGAGCGGCCACTTTGGGAGCTCAGCGGGTACCTGGGACGGAAATTTATGGGGTCGGGGAGCCCCTGGGGGAACTTGAGGGGAGCTAACACGGCTCTTTGGTGCGCAGGGCGTGCATGGAATTGTAAACGCCGGACTCTGTTATGATTGGCTCTGTGGCCGCGGGGTATGATGGGAGATGAAATCCGACATTTATAGGTATTCTAGGGATGCCGCGGTGCATGATAGGAGCTGTAGTCCAGGAAGTGGCATTTGTAGGTCTCGGTGGGGGGCACTTGTTGGTCTGGGAAGACTTTTGGGGGTCCCCACTGGGCACTGAGGGGGCACATGCGGACCCTGGAGGGTCTGGGGGGCACTTATGGAGCACATAGGGGCGTGTAACGTAGTTATGTTGGAAGCGGTGCATGACGGGAGTTGTAGGCAAAAGACACCGAAAGGGCGCCGACTCCAAGCACCGCCCCCGCTGCCCCAGGTGCGGTTGCTGATTGGCTACAGGCTGTGACCGGCGGTCGTAGCAGCCAATGGAACGCGGCAGAGGGGGTGAGCAGTCTATTGAACCCTTTCAGTCCCTCCCAGGACAGTCCACTTCATCCCCAATGCCCTTCCAGGGCCTCCCAGTACAGCCCAGTTCATCCCCAGTACAGCCCACTACATCCCCAGTGCCCATCCAGGCCCTTCCAGTACACCATAGTCCTTCCCAATACACCCGAGTTCATTCCCAGTGAAACAGGGGATTTAAGAGTTAAAACTTAGAGTAGATGAAACAATAAGATTTATTATCCTGTTCTCCAAGGACAGAGGGGAGGCTGAAGAGATAAGGGGGGCCCTTCAAAAGATATCTGGTATCTGTCAAAATATTGCTGAGCTTGCAGAAATAAAAAGGAGCCACCACGGCAAAAGGAAGAACACGCATGTGCAAAACTCGTGGGGTCAAAAATTCATGTGAGGTAGAATCCTCTTACTTCATCCTTTCAAGCCCCCAGACTCAAATTAAGACCACCACCTCAATAAAAGGGACGGATTGCGCAGCCGCAACTGATTTACATATGAAGCGGAGAGCAGGCGGGGACAGGTAATAAATACATATAGGCGTTATAGAATATGCATGCTTTTTGTAGATAAATAAGTGATTAGAAGCTGTAAAAAGGTATGCAGGATTTGGGAAGGTGCTCTCCCCCTGCGTCCCGCGCTGAATCAAATACGTACCTACTTTACAACTCTAACAAGTTGTGGAGTCTTTATACCGCCTCTCAATTGGTGACCCAGATGGGACGGCTCTGTCCGTCCGCAGAGACGGGCTGAGGGACGGAGGGCTCCACAGCACGCCCCAGGATTTCCTGGAGGAGAACTCCGAGACCTCGGCTCGCTTACTGCGGGGACAGATAAGGACCACTGGCTCGCGGCTAAAACGGTACGTATTAATCTTAGGGGATTCAGTAAAACATACGTGTGGTTGGAGGGCTGTTGGTAAATCGCAGGAGACGTCCTGGGTGCAACATAGTCCCTTGGTAGGTAAAAGCTTGCAAGCTGTTGGCGGAAGGGAACGCACACTGGTGAGGCCCGCTCCGCTCCTCCAGGAGGAGGAGGGAAGAAAAAGGGGACTGGTGTTGCTGAACGCACACCGGCGAGGCCCGCTCCACTCCTCCAGGAGGAGGAGGGAGGAAAAAGGGGACTGGCGTTGCTGAACGCACACCGGCGAGGCCCGCTCCGCTCCTCCAGGAGGAGGGGGGAGAAAAAGGGGACCAGTGTTGCTGAATGCATACCGGCAAGGCCCGCTCTGCTTCTCCATAGGTCTAGGGGGAGGAGGGAAGAAAAAGGGGACCAGTGTCGCTGGTAGAACAGCAGTGGGTTGAGTGGACTTTTTCCCGTGATATCGGAACTAAGGTGGTGTGTTTGAGTCCGGACTTTGTGAGTGTGGTGAATGCGTGGGTGAGCAATGTTGTGTCATTGTTGTTTTATTGTCATCTAACTGCAGCTTTATCATTGCTTCATTGTTGCTTTATTATTACTGGTGTTTTGCTGTTGCTAATGAGTTTGGGAGAGGTAGTGGATTTTTGAAGCAAAATTGCCATCTTGTGTTATAATTGCAATGCTGTGTCATTGTTTTATTGTCATTTAACTGCAGTTTTATCATTGTTTCACTGTTGCTTTATTGGTACTGGGGTTTTGCCATTGCTACTGAGTTCGGGAGAGATTGTGGATTTTTGAAAGTTATAATTGCAATGTTGTGTCCTTGTTGTTTTATTGTTGTCTAACTGCAGTTTTATAATTGTTTAATTGCTGCTTTATTGTTACTGGTGTCTTGTTGTTGCTAACGAGTTTGGGAGAGGTAGTGGATTTTTTTTTTTTAAGTGAAATTGTCATCTTGTGTTAGAAGTTGTAATTGCAGTAAGAGAACAGCTCTCTAAGTTTATTTGTGATACAACACTACCACCTTGTGGCAAAATTTACAATTGCAGCAAGGTATAAGGGAAGGAGGAGACAATGGGAGCTAGACAGAGCATAGAAGTCCCTAAAGCTAGTCCATTAGGGTGTGTTATAGCACATTGGAAAGAAGCTGGAGGGACCGGAGGTACTGAAAATAAGTCCACTCTTATTAAGTATTGTAGCCAGTGGTGGCCTCTGTATAGGCTAGATGAAGGGGTGAGGTGGCCACCCACTGGAACTCTAGATTACAACACTTTGCTACAATTAATGCTATTTTTAAGGAGGGAGGGCAAGTGGAGTGAAGTTTCGTATTGTGATATGTTCTTTTCTCTCCGAAATCACCCAGAGTGGCAAAGAGATTGTGGGATTAAGGCTCCTCTTGACCCTCTAGTATTAGCTATGGAAAAGGAGAATAAAGCAAAGAGTGGGAAACTAAAGAGATGCTGCTCAGCTTGTAGTATTGGACAGAGGTGTATAAAATTGGATAAGGTTTACCAAAGCACATTTCAGGAACAAGGCTTGTCAGATTTATTGGAGGCCCCCCGTGACAGACAAGAAAGGGAAAGGGAAGAGAGAGATGGGGATGCAGAGACCAGCTCACCCCCTAGCAGCCCGGTATCATCCCGGACTAGGCAACGAGTCCTACAAGTCCCCCTACGAGAGGCAGGAGGACCAGGGGGAGACCCAGTGATGGTTAAAGCGCCCTTCTCCTCTACTGATTTAGAGGCATGGAGGAAGGTCGCCCAGGATTATCGCAGTAACCCAGTAACTACAGCACAGAACTTGCGATATATCATCAAACAACATAATCCAGACCAGTCTGACATGCAATTATTGTTAGAATCATTAACCGAGACAGAAAAGCAGTTAGTTTTGAAAACAGCAAGAGAACTAGCAGAAGATTATTGTAGAACCCAGCAATTAGATGTAAAAGACTATTTTCCCCTTGATAAACCGGACTGGAGACCAAACAGGGGAGAGGAGATGAAGAAGTTAGAAAGTTATCAAGAATAGATAGCCAGAAAGATGAAACAGGCTATACCTAAAACCATAAATTAGTCAGAGTTATATACTATTAAACAGGGGCCTTCTGAATTTTTGGACTGACTGAAGAGTGCGATGCGTTGTCATACACCTCTAGATCCCAGAGATGAAACAAGAATCTAACAATTAGTGAGCTTATTCTTGAGCCAGTCCACAAAGGATATCAGGCATAAACTTCAGAAAATAATAGGGCCTGAGTCAAGAAACCTAGAAAAGCTACTTGATGAGGCATAGAGAGTATTCAGCAATAGAGAAGATGAATATAAGCAAAATACAAAAAAAGTTATGATAGTGAAGGAAGAGAGAAGAGAAGAAGGCAAAGTCAATGAAAACAGAGAGGTCCACCCCTATTAGACAAAGATCAGTGGGCATTTTGTAAAGAGTTTGGGCACTAGAAGAATGAATGCCCCAAACAGAAGGGAGACAAGGGGAAAAGAATGGTTGCCTGTGCCAAAGAAGACTGAGGAGGACTGGGAGATCGTACCCCAGCTGATCCCCTAGCTGTAACAATGAAGCTGGGGAAGGAGGGGAAAAGGGTGAAGTTTCTAATTGACACAGGAGCAACATACTCAGTACTGAATAAAGCCTTGGTGCCCGTAAGAAAAGATTATTTTATAGTACAAGGAGCCACTGGCCAATCTGAAAAGGCTTATTTCTGTAAACCTTTAAAATATAAATTTGGGAAGCAGTAGGGCATCCATAAATTTTTATATATGCCGAAGTCTCCAAAGGCTCTCCTGGGAAGAGTCCTATTAGAGCAACTACAAGCAACCATTATGTTTAAAGATAGGGAAATTATTCTGGAGGTAAATGATCAACAATATGTGGAGGTGTTAAATCTGATACTGACAACCACTGAGATCGGGGAAGAAATCAGTGAAGAAATAGTTAGTCAAGTGTTCCCTAGAGTGTGGGCTTCTAACGTTCCAGGAAGGGCAAAGAACGCACCTCCTATAGTAATTAACCTCAAGGAAGGAAAACACTCAGTCAGGATTAAGCAGTATCCTTTGAGAAAAGAAGACAGAGAAGGAATTAGGCCAGTGATTGAAAATTTTCTACAACTAGGTTTATTGAAAGAATGCCAATCTGACTTCAACACTCCTATATTACCTGTTCAGAAACCCGATGGGTCATATCGAGTGGTGCAAGACTTAAGGGCTGTTAATAAAATAACTGAAGATCTTTACCCAGTGGTGTACCAAATCCGTATACTCTATTGACATGTTTAACACCAGAGCTAACTTGGTTTACTGTTTTAGACTTAAAAGATGCCTTCTTTTGCCTTCCTCTCCATAAAGCCAGTCAGAAAATTTTTGCCTTTGAATGGGAAAATCCTAAAAGCAGGCGCAAAACCCAACTCACATGGACAGTTCTTCCTCAGGAGTTCAAAAATTCCCCCACCTTGTTTGGGGAACAGCTTGCAAAGGACCTAGAAGCCTGGGAGGCTCCACCAGAAGAAGAGAAGCTGTTGCAGTATGTGGATGATCTCCTTATAGCCACTAAGACAAAAGAGGCATGTGTGGCATGGACGGTGAGTCTTTTAAACTTTTTAGGGCTCCAGGGGTACAGGGTGTCAAAGAAGAAAGCTCAAGTAGTGAAGCAAAAAGTAATTTACCTAAGGTATGAAGTTAGTGCTGGACAACAGACTTTAGGGCAAGACCGTAAAGAAACAATATGCCAAACCCCGCAACCCCAGACAGTAAAAGAGCTGCAAACCTTTTTGGGGATGACAGGATGGTATAGATTGTGGATTTACAACTATGGTCTGCTCGTCAAACCCCTGTATGCACTTATCGCAAGTGGGAGCAGAGACCTCCAGTGGACCAAGGAAGCCACTCGAGCCTTTTCTCAGTTGAAGGATGCCCTTATGTCAGCCCCAGCCCTAGGACTTCCGGACATGAGTAAACCGTTTTTTCTGTTTTCGCATGAGAAACAGAGAATAGCCTTAAGAATACTGGCACAGAATCTAGGCCCATATCGAAGGGCAGTTGCCTATTTATCCAAGCAGCTAGATGCAGCCGCTAAGGGATGGCCAAGATGCCTCAAGGCTGTAGCAGCAGTTGTGATGAATATTCAGGAAACACGGAATTCACCTTGAGCCAAAAAAATGACTGTGCTAGTGTCCCACACAGTGTCCTCAGTACTGGAAGTGAAAGGTGGACACTGGCTTTCCCCTCAAACATTTTTGAAATACCAAGCCATTATGGTAGAACAAGATGATGTGGAAATAGTGGTGACTAATATTGTCAACCCAACTTCCTTTCTCAGCAGAAATCAAGGAGAGCCAGTGCAACACGATTGTCTAGAAACCATTGAAGCCACCTACTCTAGCCACCCAGACTTGAAGGACACCCCTTTCGATGACGCAGAAACCTAGTTTACAGATGAGAGTAGCTATGTCATCAGTAGAAAATGACATGCTGGATATGCAGTTACCACTAGCAAAGAAGTAATAGTATCTGGTCCCCTACCCACAGACACCTCTGCACAGAAAGCCGAGATAATCGCCCTGACCTGTGCCTTGGAGATGGCAAAAAGAAAGAAAATAAATATCTACACAGACTCGAGATATGCATTTGAGGTTGTGCATGCACATGGAGCTATCTGGAAAGAAAGAAGACTATTGAATTCACATAAGAAGAACATTAAACATGCACAAGAAATAATGAAACTCTTGAAAGCAGTCCAGATGCCCGAGAAAGTAGCAATTATGCACATTAGGGCACACCAGAAGGTGAGCTCGGAATTAGAAGAAGGAAATGAGCTGGCAGATAGAGAGGCAAAAGAAGCAGCAAAAAGTGAGATAACAATTGAAGGAACCCTGATTCCAGACAGACAGATATCTCTTGGAGGTAAGCCAGAATACAGTAAAAAAGATAAGAAACTTATTGAGGACCAAGAAAGAACATATAACCAGGAAGGATGGGCCGTCACTGCAGACGAGAGGCTGGTTGTCCCTTCTCAGATATTATAGTCCTTAGTAAAGGAGGAACATCAGAAAACACACTGAAGAACAAAGACCTTATATAGCTATCTAATTGAAAAGATTACTACCAGAAATTTGTATGCTACTGTCACCCAAGTGACCAGGCAATGCGATCTTTGCCTCCAGACTAATCCTAAGAATACCCCTAAACCGAAACTTAGTCAAATTAGAAGAGGCCAAGAGCCTGAACAACAATAGCAAGTTGACTTTTCAGAACTTCCAAGAAAAGGGGGGTACCGATATTTGCTAGTTTTAACAGATACCTTTTCAGGATGGCCAGAAGCTTTCCCCACTAGAACTGCCAAAGCCCGAAAAGTAACCAAAATATTGTTGCAAGAAATAATACCACGCTTCAGAGTTCCAGCCACAATATCCTCAGATAGAGGACCACACTTTATTTCCAAAATAGTGCAGCAGGTGAGTCGCCATTTGAGTATAGACTGAAAACTCCACACTCCATACCATCCCCAGTCAAGTGGCGAAGTAAAAGAAATGAACCATTTAATTAAGCAGCAAATTGTGAAACTAAGGCAAGAAGTTAATTTGCCCTGGCCCCAATCTCTCCCATTGGCACTGCTACAGATCTGAACTAAACCAAGAACTAAAGAAAAGCTAAGTCCCTTTAAAATGCTTTAAAGAAGCCATATGGAGTGCAAAAAAGAATCTCTACCCAAACTGGAGATTAAACACCACCTATTTAGTGGCCCTAAGTAAACAACTTAGAAAAATTAGAAAGTATGTGACTGGAACTCAGAGCAAAGGGCTAGATAGACCTGTGCATGACATACAGCCTGGGGATTATGTGTATGTTAAGTCTTTTACAGAAAAAACTCTAGAACCACAGTGAGAAGGACCATTCCAGGTGCTACTGACAACCCACACTGCAATTAAGATCAAAGAACAGGGCGCCTGGATTCATCATATGCGAGTGAAGAAGGCCCCAAGAACTCCTTAGAAATCAACACTAAGTGATAACGAACTGAAACTGAAACTTACTCAAGAAAGATGAATGGACTCTGAGTATAAATATTAGCTTAAAGAGTTGTATCTCTCCTGATTATAGCCATGACCATAACCGCAAGACCACGTGTGTATCAAATATTTGAGCACAATGTCTGTCAAGGAAAGGCTTATGACACCCACTCTTGCAAAATGCTGTTCCAGATGCTAAGAGTCACGAATGCATCTGTTTGAGAAAAGAAAGATATTTGGGGTTGCGAATATGCATTCGTTCGGGACAGATTCCGTAAGTCCCGCCAAAAACTTATAAAGTTAATTCAAATTGATTCCAGATGCTGTGAAACATACTTATCTACTTGTCCTGATGTCTTAGGTTACAATGGTATGTATTCTATCACCATCTTCGTGGGATGCTGGGGGCCGGGCGTGGCAGTGTTCCTGATGGCCGCAGAACGGTTTGCTAATAGGCCAGTCGTTGGGGCCGGATGGGCACTTTACTCACCCCAAACATTGCAGATAGTGGTTCATCATCCCATTGTGAGATGCCCCGCCCAGGGGGAGGAACCAATGTATCCCGATCTGCATATAAACTGAGATTTGAAGCACTACAGGCAGCTTTTTTCCCAGGGGATTCCCAGAAGAAGACCAGACCCTTCTACACCACCACTGGACCTTCAGAAGAGAACTACACCTTTCTCAGGATCATTGCTTCAACAGAACATCATCTATCACTCCCAGAGGACTGCAACCACCTTCTAAGTGGACTACTACCAACACCCTGACCGACAGGGTGTCAGGTTGTATTCTGACTCTGTCAGTGGTTTTGGTTTTTTTTTTTTCTTTTTTTGTACTACTACATTTTTCCTATTAAATTGTAGTTCTGACTTTGAGCCTCTCCCTGATTTGCTGTCAAACTACCACATTTTTTGGCGCCCAAACGTGAGGCCAGGCCCTGAGGAAAGTCAGAATTACAATTTTGTGTTCTAGAAGCCACCTATTCACCATGATACTCAACATACTTACATGTGTCCTGTACCTTGCTCTGTATATATTTCCGCAGACAGGGAATTACCTGCCTGTGGTAATGCTCCTGTGTAGGCCGGGGTATCGTATAAAAATTGCTTTATTAGTTTACTATGTCTATTGCATGATAACCTCCGAGGCAATGAACACCATTCGGAATATATACTCAATTTTGTTTGCTTGTCCTGGTATGGGCTGTTACATCTGGGGCCTCCTCAACAATCGCGCCCAGCCCCTAGGGGAAGGAGTAGAGAATGGTTTCTTTCAGCCTTTCAGACCTGACACAACAGTTTTTGAAAATATTGAGTTCCCTTTGGATGTCAAAGATGGTATCATCTTGCTGTTAGTTCTGCTTTGTCTTCTTTGTACTGTGTACACCATGCTTAGAGTCAGAACAATGCTCGATGCAGCACAGTATCCTCAGGATGAGGACAAGAAAAGCAGCAGAACAACAGGCACTGAATCTAAACAAACTGTCATAGAGGAAAAATAGACTGAAAGAAATGACAGAGTCTCCACACAAGCCATCACCGAGCCAGAACAGCCTAAGCCAGTAGCAGTTGCCCCCCTTCAGAAAAAGAAATCCAAGAGCAAATCAGCCCGCACAGCGACCAATGAGGAGGAGGCTGGACCTTCGCACCAAGCAGAAGAGACGGAGCCAGAGATCATCACTCGCTCTTTATCCCTAGGTGAGCTGCGTGACCTACGAAGGGAGTTCACCCGCCAGACAAATGAATCCATCCTTTCCTGGCTTCTTCGCATCTGGGACGCTGCAGCCAATGACACCATGCAAGATGCAAGTGAGGCCAGGCAACTTGGATCCCTGACCCAGGATGTGGTCATTGACCAGGGGATCGGGAAAACCCATGAAACTCTCAGCCTCTGGCGGCGACTGCTGGCAAACGTAAAAGACAGATACCTTTGTAAAGAAGACCTCCAGGTGCACCAAGGAAAATGGAGCACAATGGAACAAGGTATCCGATGCCTGAGAGAATTGGCCGTGCTGGAGATCATTTTCTCAGAAGATGAGAGATTCCCTAAGAACCCAGATGATGTCCAATGCACATCACAGATGTGGCTGAGATTCGCACGGCTTGGACCGGAGATATACTCCCGTTACCTAGCAACACTGCAATGGAGGGAAGGAGCGGACAAGGTGGGAGTACTGGTCAACAAACTAAGAATTTATGAGGACACTGTCACTGCCCCATTTCGCACCCATGTCTCATCAGTGGAAACAAAGCTGGCTGAGCACGTCCGGAGCTTGGAAGAGAAACTCAGAAAGGAGCTGAAGCATGAAATTCACAACATCTCACCAGAACCAACAAGGGTCTCTGCTATTAAGAGCCAACATTCCCCAGCCAGAGAAAGAAGATACACTCCACGAGGTAACCTCTGGTTTTTTCCTTCAGGAGCATGGAGAAGACATGAGAAAGTGGGACAGAAAACCCACCTCTTCCTTAGCAGCCTCTGTATGTGAGGCTGTATGTAACTGAAAAGAAGAACAGCTACCACAAGGAGCCCACCTAGAGTCAACGCTGCTCCGGTCTCTTGTGGACAGAACTCTGGAGAGTATAGGAATGATGATAGGACTGATCCTCTTAAAGGGACCTCAAGAACATATTTACAGGAAGAGAGCAACATGTACCATGATCAGGAATAGAGGGGCCCTGCCTCCAGCCAGGTAGAGGAAAGGGACAACCGGATCTATTGGACTGTGTGGATCCGATGGCCTGGCACATCTGACCCACAAAGATAAATAGCTTTGGTTGACACTGGCGCTCAATGTACCCTGATGCCATCAAGGTACGTGGGAACAGAATCTATTTCTATTTCTGGGGTGACAGGAGGATCCCAGCAGCTGACTGTATTGGAAGCTGAAGTGAGTTTAACTGGGAATGAGTGGCAGAAACACCCCATCGTGACTGGCCCAGAGGCCCCATGCATCCTGGGCATAGACTATCTTAGAAATGGGTATTTCAAAGACCCAAAAGGACATCGTTGGGCTTTCGGGATAGCCGCAGTAGAAACAGAAGACATCCAACAGCTAAATACCTTGCCTGGTCTCTCAGATGACCCCTCTGCTGTGGGACTGCTGGAAGTTGAAGAACAGCAGGTACCAATCGCCACGGCGACAGTGCACCGACGGCAGTACCGCACAGACAGAGACTCTGTGGTTCCCATCCATGAGATGATTCGTAAACTGGAGAGCCAAGGGGTGGTCAGCAAAGCTCATTCACCCTTTAACAGCCCTATATGGCCAGTGCGTAAGTCCAGTGGAGAATGGAGACTGACAGTGGATTATCGTGGCCTGAATGAGGTCACACCAGCACTGAGTGCTGCTGTGCCAGACATGTTGGAACTTTAGTATGAACTGGAATCCAAGGCAGCAAAGTGGTACGTGACCATCGATATTGCCAATGCCTTTTTCTCCATTCTTCTGGCAGCAGAGTGCAGGCCTCAGTTTGCATTCACCTGGAGGGACGTGCAGTACACCTGGAACAGACACCCCCAGGGGTGGAAGCACAGCCCCACCATCTGCCATGGCCTGATCCAGGCTGCACTGGAAAAGGTTGAGGCTCCAGAACATTTGCAGTACATCGACAACATTATCGTATGGGGGAACACAGCCGAGGAAGTCTTTGAGAAAGGAAAGAAGATCATCCAGATTCTCCTAAGAGCTGGTTTTGCCATCAAGCGAAGTAAGGTTAAAGGACCCGCTCAAGAAATCCAGTTCTTAGGAGTCAAGTGGCAAGATGGACGTCGCCAGATCCCGACAGAAGTAGTCAACAAGATCACTGCTATGTCCCCACCTACGAACAAGAAGGAAACCCAGGCTTTTCTAGGAGCTGTCGGGTTTTGGAGAATGCATATCCCGGAATACAGCACAATTGTAAGCCCTCTTTACCTCGTGACACGAAAAAAAAAATGATTTCCAGTGGGGTCTTGAGCAACAACAAGCATTTGAACAAATTAAGCAGGAGATTGCCCATGCAGAACCCCTTGGGCCAGTCAGAACAGGGCAGGATGTGAAAAATGTGCTCTACACTGCGGCCGGGGAGAATGGTCCATCCTGGAGCCTGTGGCAGAAGGGACCTGAAGAGGCTCGAGGACGACCACTCGGGTTCTGGAGTCAGGGATACAAAGGATCTGAGGCCAGCTATACCCCAAGCGAGAAAGAGATTCTTGCGGCTTATGAAGGGGTTCGAGCTGCCTTGGAAGTAATTGGCACAAAAGCACAGCTGCTTCTGGCACCCCGACTACCAGTGCTGGGTTGGGTGTTCAAGGGAAGGGTTCCTTCCACACACCATGCCACAGACGCCACATGGAGCAAGTGGATTGCACTGATCACACAGCGAGCCCGGATACGAAACCCTAATCGCCCTGGGATTCTGGAAATTATAACAAACTGGCCTGAAGGTGAGACTTTTGGATTATCTTCTGTAGAAGAGGAGGGGCAAGTGACACGTGCTGAGGAAGCCCCACCACATAACGAGCTACCGGAGAGCAAATGACGATATGCCCTCTTCACTGATGGTTCCTGCCGAATTGTGGGTGCTAACCGGGAGTGGAAAGCTGCTGTATGGAGCCCCACACAACGAGTTGCACAAGCTACTGAGGGAGAAGGTGGATCGAGTCAGGTCGCAGAGCTTAGAGCCGTCCAGCTGGCTTTAGATATTGCTGAGCGAGAGAAGTGGCCTCGGCTCTATCTCTACACCAACTCCTGGATGGTAGCTAACGCTTTGTGGGGTTGGTTGAATCGCTGGAGAAAGGCCAACTGGCAGCGCAGAGGGAAACTCATCTGAGCCGCTGAGATTTGGCAGGACATCGCTACCTGTGTAGAGAGGCTGACTGTGAAGGTTCGACATGTGAATGCACATGTACCCAAGAGCTGGGCCAATGAAGAGCATCGTAACAACGAGCAGGTGGACCAAGCTGCGAAACTGAGAGTATCACAGGTGGATCTGGACTGGCAGCACGAGGGAGAATTATTTCTAGCTCGTTGGGCCCATGATGCCTCTGGTTATCAGGGACGAGATGCAACGTACCGATGGGTTCGTGACCGAGGGGTGAACTTGACCATGGACAGCATCTCACAAGTCATCCATGGCTGTGAGACCTGTGCTATGATCAAGCAGGCCAAGCGGATGAAGTCTCTGTGGTACGGTGGACGATGGTCGAAGTATAGGTATGGGGAAGCCTGGCAAATTGACACATCACCCTTCCCCAAACCTGCCAAGGCAAGCGCTACGTGCTGACCATGGTGGAAGCAACCACTGGATGGTTGGAGACCTATGCTGTGCCCCATGCTACCACCTGAAACACCATCTTAGGCCTGGAAAAGCAAGTCTTGTGGAGACATGGCACCCCTGAGAGAACTGAGTCAGACAACGGGACCCATTTCAAGAATGGCCTTATAAACAGCTGGGCCAGAGAACATGGCATCGAGTGGATATATCATATCCCTTATCATGCACCAGCTGCCAGGAAAGTCGAACGGTGCAACGGACTACTTAAGACCACCCTGAAGGCACTTGGCAGGGGGAGCTTCAAAAATTGGGAAGTGAACTTAGCAAAGGCCACCTGGATGGACAACACACAAGGCTCCATCAATCGAGCTGGTCCTGCCCAGTCTGAACCCTTGCACACAGTGGATGGAGATAGAGTCCCTGTGGTACACATGAAAAGTATTTTAGGAAAGACTGTTTGGATTAGTCCCACCTCGGACAAAGGCAAACCCATCCGCAGGGTTGTTTTTGCTCAAGGACCTGGTTACACTTGGTGGGTAATGCAGAAAGATGGGGAAACCCATTGTGTACCACAAGGAAACTTAATTTTAAGTGAGAACTGTGTGTAAAGTTTCATTGTATATGTATATATATGTATAAAGGGAAGTACTGGTTTGGGTATCACATAGATGGTTATAGAATAAGGGGTGGATAATGTCTTAGGTTACAATGGTATGTATTCTATCACCATCTTCGTGGGATGTTAGGGCCGGGCGTGGCAGTGTTCCTGATGCCCGCAGAATGATTTGCTAATGAGCCAGTCGTTGGGGCCGGATGGGCACTTTACTCACCCCAAACATTGCAGATAGTGGCCCATCATCCCATTGTGAGATGCCCCGCCCAGGGGGAGGAACCAATGTATCCCGATCTGCATATAAACTGAGATTTGAAGCACTACAGGCAGCTTTTTTCCCAGGGGATTCCCAGAAGAAGACCAGACCCTTCTACACCACCACTGGACCTTCAGAAGAGAACTACACCTTTCTCAGGATCATTGCTTCAACAGAACATCATCTATCACTCCCAGAGGACTGCAACCACCTTCTAAGTGGACTACTACCAACACCCTGACCGACAGGGTGTCAGGTTGTATTCTGACTCTGTCAGTGTTTTTTTGTTTCGTTTTTTTTTCTTTTTTTGTATTACTACATTTTTCCTATTAAATTGTAGTTCTGACTTTGAGCTTCTCACTGATTTGCTTTCAAACTACCACACCTGAATTTAGGCTTAAAATAGAAAGTTCCTCAATTAAAGGTAATAACTTAGACTACAATATTACTCTAGATTGTGTTATACCCCAAGATGATGAAATAAGTTAGCGAACCCAAAAACCAGAAGAGGCCACAGCTGCTCACAGCCAAAACACCCCAAGGAAAACAATTCAGCCTATAGTCTCCAGAATTGGACCTTATGCAATTAAGAAAGTAAGGATCCAAAGACTGCTACTAAATCCAGAATAGTCCTTGAAGCGGATAGAGATAGAGATGCAAGTAAATGCTTCAGCTATTCAATCAGAGTGCACTCCATTCCTTAAGACTTCCTTTATAGATTAGACCATTTGGTTACAGAAACGTGCACCTAACATTTTTAAGCAGAAGAGAGACTTTACAAGAATACTAAGAACAGGACTAAAGATCCTGAATACAATGGACTCAGAAATACTATTAAACAAATTGGCTGCAGCTAAGAGTGATGTAGTTAAATTACAGCAACCCTTACAATCCTCATTGCTAGCCCTTGGCACCAGTCAATAGAAGTTGTCCAAAATCTTACCTGAGTGGGAAGGGATACAAGAACAGGATCATAAACTAATAGTAAATACCATAAGTGCAACTAGTGAAAATATGTCTCTAGCCCTCAGATGTGTACAAGCACAAATATGGGTGCAATCAGTAGCTGCCTCAATTATCAAAGAAGGTAATGAAGGCACATTCCCTGCAGAGGTCCACAAAGTTGTCTGAGACCATGCCTCCGATTTAAAAAGAGAACTTCAGTCATAGTAAGTTTTAGTTAACTTCACCTATGATCCTGTAACCAGCATAGTAACGGCCTTTGTTTTAACTATACATAATGTGTCAGTGAGTCTGATGTACCCAATAGTTCCCCTAAGACTAAACCATGAAAGAACCATCCTATATCCCTCAGAACACAGGATGTGGGCACAAAACGTAGAAGGGAAATAAAGAACTATTAATGTAGAGTCCTGTGCCACGAGGAAACAACTTGAATTCATATGTGAAAGGAATATAGTGATCAAGATACTTGCCTAGATACAGAACAGAGTATTTGTCACTTTAAAGCCCATTCAGTCAATCAGACAACCCTGCTAGTATACATAAGTCAAGGTTGTGTGTGTCTCAGGACACCATGCTCTTCAGTAGTAGTAGATGGACTAATTATAAACGAAACTCAGTCCAATTTGTGCATTTGTAACTTTGTCAGAATTGAAAGATGTGACTTTTCTTCTCAGGCACCAGTAGTATCCCATCAATATATAAAGGCAAACCTGACTACAGTACAGGAAATATCACCTGTGCCCATAGAGATAAATCTAACTTTAGTTAAGCAACTCTTGAAGCACGAAGATTTAAAGGAAGTTCTCAGAGAAATTAGAGATATGGGAAAAAAGACTCTAATCACAATACATCATGATACAGAAACCATAAAAGAGTTTTCAAAAGATTGAATACAGACACATCTTGTCATTGGTGGGACACACTTTTTAGATGGTCACCAAAAGCGACTAGACTCGTCAATGCAGCAATTCATCCAACTGTTGTGTTACTAATCCTGGTTAATGTAAATTTGTGTATGTCCATTGTAATGCTCTTTTGGAATTAGAAGATGATACAACAGATGGAGGTACTAACCTCATTGTCAAAGGTACATAGTAATGCCTTAAGAGATACATATCAGAGAAATAGAGAGAAAGATTTTTTGTACTAAGTAAAAGAATTTACTCATTTTCTAGAAAAGGGGGGACTGAAACAGGGGATTTAAGAGTTAAAACTTAGAGTAGATGAAACAATAAGATTTATTATCCTGTTCTCCAAGGACAGAGGGGAGGCTGAAGAGATAAGGGGGGCCCTTCAAAAGATATCTGGTATCTGTAAAAATATTGCTGAGGTAGAATAATAAAAAAGGAGCCACCACGGCAAAAGAAAGAACACGCATGTGCAAAACTCGTGGGGTCAAAAATTCATGTGAGGTAGAATCCTCTTACTTCATCCTTTCAAGCCCCCAGACTCAAATTAAGACCACCACCTCAATAAAAGGGACGGATTGCGCAGCCGCAACTGATTTACATACGAAGCGGAGAGCAGGCGGGGACAGGTAATAAATACGTATAGGCGTTATAGAATATGCATGCTTTTTGTAGATAAATAAGTGATTAGAAGCTGTAAAAAGGTATGCAGGATTTGGGAAGGTGCTCTCCCCCTGCGTCCCGCGCTGAATCAAATACGTACCTACTTTACAACTCTAACAAGTTGTGGAGTCTTTATACCGCCTCTCAATTGGTGACCCAGATGGGACGGCTCTGTCCGTCCGCAGAGACGGGCTGAGGGACGGAGGGCTCCACAGCACGCCCCAGGATTTCCTGGAGGAGAACTCCGAGACCTCGGCTCGCTTACTGCGGGGACAGATAAGGACCACTGGCTCGCGGCTAAAACGGTACGTATTAATCTTAGGGGATTCAGTAAAACATACGTGTGGTTGGAGGGCTGTTGGTAAATCGCAGGAGACGTCCTGGGTGCAACATAGTCCCTTGGTAGGTAAAAGCTTGCAAGCTGTTGGCGGAAGGGAACGCACACTGGTGAGGCCCGCTCCACTCCTCCAGGAGGAGGAGGGAGGAAAAAGGGGACTGGTGTTGCTGAACGCACACCGGCGAGGCCCGCTCCACTCCTCCAGGAGGAGGGGGGAGAAAAAGGGGACCAGTGTTGCTGAATGCATACCGGCAAGGCCCGCTCTGCTTCTCCATAGGTCTAGGGGGAGGAGGGAAGAAAAAGGGGACCAGTGTCGCTGGTAGAACAGCAGTGGGTTGAGTGGACTTTTTCCCGTGATATCGGAACTAAGGTTTGCATGTGCAAAACTCGTGGGGTCAAAAATTCATGTGAGGTAGAATCCTCTTACTTCATCCTTTCAAGCCCCCAGACTCAAATTAAGACCACCACCTCAATAAAAGGGACGGATTGCGCAGCCGCAACTGATTTACATATGAAGCGGAGAGCAGGCGGGGACAGGTAATAAATATGTATAGGCGTTATAGAATATGCATGCTTTTTGTAGATAAATAGGTGATTAGAAGCTGTAAAAAGTATGCAAGATTTGAGAATGTGCTCTCCCCCTACGTCTGGAGCTGAATAAAATACATACCTACTTTACAACTCTAACAAGTTGTGGAGTCTTTATACTGCGTCTCAGGCAAAAACTTAAAAAACCCCACAGTATCAGCCACGCTTCCCAGCAAGAAGGGTTGTTACTCTCTGCCCCTCAACACTTCCCCAGTGTGTTCACAAATGTAAGTGGGATCTGAGCTGTGCCCTCAGAACGAGCAGAGCCGGCCTCCCCTCAGGGAGAGAAGCCAGGGCCTCAGCTGTAGCCCGGGTGCCTCCTGTGCCCCATGGCTGTCAGTGTGTGTTTGGCTGCAGCCCAGGGCCATGGCGCTGCTCGGCAGCCCCAGCGGAGCCCCATGGCAGCCCCATGGCAGCCCCGGCCTTGGCCCTTCTCGGCCGGGACCCTCACCCGACCCGGCCCGGCTGCGGGACCCGGCCTGACCTGGGCATGGCGGCTGCAGAGGGAACCCGGCCCCGGGGATGGGCCCCGCCTGAGGCTTTGCAGGGCACTTCCTGCCGGCTTTGCACAGCCTCAACCCACAGTGACCCTTGGCTGTGCTGAGAAGGGTGAAAAACCCCCTCGAGTTTAACCCAGCTGCGCAGCTCACAAGGGATCCCTACACACCTTCCAGAGACCCCAAAACATCCCTGTGTGTGCCTCACGAGGGATCCCTGCACACCTCACAGAAACCCCCAATTATCCCTGTGTGAGTCTCAGGAGGTGCAGGCGCAGCTGATGGCAGTGAAGGAAATGTGCCCTCAGCCCAGGGACACTCACCATGGGCTCCCCCGGCCCCTCGGGCCCCGCTGCTAGTCACAGCAGCCCCTCCCTGCCTGCCTCCTGCCTGCCCACACCATGGGCATCCACAGCTGCTGCCGGACATGGAGCTCAGCCAGGGCTGGTGCCATGTGGCCTTTGCTGGGGGTACCACGCGGACACTGGTGTAACAACTGCATTTCTTTATTTGAACATAAAACATGGGCCAAGCCCTGCCCTGGCGGACAGGGTGTGCCCACCTTTAGAACTCGCCGGGGTGCAGGGCCAGGGGGCTCAGGGGATGAGGCTGTCGTTTAGGTGGTATGCGTGTCGGAATGGCATCAGGGTGGCGGTGGTATGGCACCAGGGCACACGGGGGCAGATGTGAAGAGGTGGGATAAGGGGTCACGTTCATGCTGCCTGAGGTGTTTGGCTGGTCTTCTGAAGGTGCACAGGAGCACCTGTGGAGAGAGGAGTGGCTGAGGCCCCCAGCTGTATCTGGCACACAGGGACCCTCCTGCACAGCAGGCCCAGAGCTGGCAAGGCTCCCCAGCACGGCTGGAGCTGCTGGCACAGCCTGGCCCAGCTGGACAGCTGCCCCTCAAGGCCCCAGCCAGCAGGGGATGGCTCTGGGCAGGGTCCCTGGCTAGCAGCAGCCCCAGAGCACGTCTGCCTTTCAAGGGCAATCTCGTCCCTGCTCTTTCTCCTCCCCACCTTGCTTTCCCTCTGCCACTGCTCCTGGGGCTGCTCTTGGCCAGGCAGCCTCAGTGGGAGCCAGCACTGGCTGCAGCCCCAGCGGGCTGCCCAGGACAAGGCTCAGCAATTAAGAGGCCAATTAAAGCACTGGGCAGCAGCAGAAGCCTCAGCAGAGTTATCTGGGCAACCAGTGACTCCCCACAACTCCAGAGCAGCCTCCCTGGGAATGTTTCCTGTCTACCAATAGCCATCAAATGAAGCTGTTTGAGTGAAAGATGAATAAAACACTCACCATTTTCTCTTCCAGCAGTACCAGATTCCGGCATAGCACATTATCAGGAAAAGTGCCCCACCAGCCACAATGCCCAATAACTTAATCAAACAATGTGGTCCCCAGCAGAAAACTCCTCTCATGAGTCTCCAAACCTTGTCAGCACGTGTTGTGGTCTCGGAAGCAATCTGTGGCATTGCAGCTGCGGGAGCAATGGGGAGCGTGAGCCCGTGCTGTGCTGCACTGCTGAGCTGGCAGCACGGTGCCTACGGCCAGGACGTTCTCTGTTCCCCCAGAGCTGGGGCCTGCAGGCACCTTGCCTCCCCTTGGCACAGAAGTGCTCAGTACCCAAGTCCCCTGAGCCTGCTTGGGGTAATTAATGTCTGCTGTGCTGGTCTTCTCCAGGGAATACTTGTCTAAGACATGGATTAGGACAAGGAAAATGCCCAATGTTTTGGAGCTGCAAGAGGGCCCTGCCTCATCCCAGCAGCTGCCTCTCCAGATCCATCCCATGACTGGGAAATTGCAGGGCATCTCAGGATGTGCATGGCCTGTGGTGCAGTTTGGGCACCCTGGCTGGCAGCTGATGCCAAATGCCTTCTTGCAGAGGCTGGGGAGAAGCTGCAGCCAGGCCAGGCTGGGAAACAGCCCTGCAGGGCATGAAAGCAGCAGCGGGGCAACGAGGCTGCCATGGATCCCTTCCTGCTGTGCTGGGCACGACGTGTCCAGATGTGCAGCAAAAGCCCCCGGCTGCTGAGCGCCAGGAGAAGGCTCAGGGACATGCACCCACCTTGGCGTCTCTCCAGATCAATCAGCCTCTGATGCATGTGTTTGGATGCCTTTGGGGACTTAATGTTTCCTATAAGTTTGTTCCTCCGTCTAAGAGGACCTTAAGAGAAAGTATTTCCATTTCAGACAAATGGATCCCACAGAACCAGAGCTCAGCCTGTGGGGTCAGCAGGGACACACTACTCACCCCTGCGATGGAAGCCAGGCTTGTGTGGAGCAACCAGCAAAGGAGCTTGAAAAGTCTGCCCTGCAGACACACCTGCAACTCAACAGCCTGAGAAGCTTCTGTCACCTGGTTCCTGCCAGGCTGTCAATGATTATTCTTTCATAAACACTGGCGACATACCTGCAGGAGGCTCCAGGGGCTGCAAATCTTCATGAAGCCAAGCTCCTGGAGAAGCCTTCCCAGCACCCTCACCTAGAAGGGACAACAGATCAGAACAATTCCATGCTGTGCTGAGATCCCCTTGTGCCTTAGGGACCTGGGCACTGCAAGGGGCTCAGCTAAGGCCGTGGGAGCCAGATGTCAATGGACATGGCCAAAGGTGCAGAGGGGCCTGGGGAGCTCTGGGATGGCTCCTGGTCACTCTCCACCCTCTTTGCAGGCAACCCTAACCCAAACCCTAACCCTAACCCTAACCCTAATCCTAACCCTAACTCTAATCCGAATCCAAACCTGAACCCGAGCCCTATCCCTAACCCTAACCCTAACCCTAACCCTAACCCTAACCCTAACCCTAAGCGCCGTGGAGCAGCGGGGCCGGCCGGGCAGTGTGTGGCCTGGCATGCGGCCGGAGGCCACCACAGTGAGAGGCTCCTGGCACTGCCCATGCGGTGGTCCGAGAGGGGAGCTGAGGCCGGCCTTCCAGGGGCAATGAGGCGTGTCCGCCTTTGCCCCGCTGCCCTCCGTGCCGCACATGGCCCATTGCAGCCAATCGGCCGTCCCCGCAGCGGCATCAGCGGCAGCCACCCAACAGCGAGCGCTCGATGCCATGCCGGCCGCTCCTGCCCAGCGCCGCACTCCGCCTAAGCATTTTCTCACCAATCCTGGGAGAGAGACATACGAGACGGTGAATGTGGAGGGTGCCTGTTGGTGGAAGCAACTTCCCTTCACTGATGACCTCTTTTTGGCTCCCAATTTCAGGTACCTTGCGGTGGTGTTGAAGAGTTTGTCAGCGAAGCTGGCGGAGGTGGTGCAAGACCTCAATAGCAAGGAGCTTTTCGGTGCGAGGCTAGGAGGTATAAGATCCATTGCTGAAAGCAAAAAAAGTCAGAGCATGTAATCGGCCACAGTAATGCTAAATTGTTCATCTTTGCAAACTGCTTGCAGAATTGCTCTTTTCTTAGATAATAGGGCTTTGTAGCAGCCAGAGCTGCATGTGATCAGTATTTGCAGATGATGTTAGGTGCGCGATTGGTGAAGAAAATGTAGCGGTTTATGCGGCATTCTGCCAAATTGTGACAGGCCTTTCTGCGTTCCTCAGTCCTGTGACGTTACCAAAACCCTGAAAAAAGGTTTTGCAGAACATCAGATTTTTTTCCTACTAGCAATAGACACCTTGTCTTTAGGAAAGTAAACATTCCCTATTTTTCTCTATGAGCATCAAGTGCTTTTGATCAGCGTTCGTGTGCATGCGTTAGCCTTGTTCTTGTGTTCCTTGGAGAACTTCTACAATACTCCGATGATTTGTGTAGGTTTTAGACTGCAGTGGTGGACTTCAAGGCTTCCAGCAGCAGGGAGATGCTGTCCACATTTCGGATTTTCCTTTGTCTGTGTAAGAGTCTGTACAGAAATCCCTTATCTGCCTCACGACCATTTACAGAAGCAGAGGCTGAAAACCCAGAGACCCTAAAAGGGGAAAAGGACTTTTGCACAATGAAGTCCGGCCAGATCCTGGTGGGGTGCCTGCCAGGTGCACAGGTGTGCTGCAGAGGTGTGCTGACACATGCCTGTGGAACCGTGCCACTCGGCTAACGGGGCGGAAAGGACTGCACAAGGACTATATGTTTTGTACAGCTGCACATGCACCCTGAAACAATGGGCCCTACTCCCCCACCTGCTGGCCATTTGCCCCTCGCCTCTGGAAGGATTGCCTCATCTCTAGGTTACCTGCCCCTCGCTTTTGAAAAGACTATAAAGAGACTCTCAAAAGGTACCCCTACGAGATCTCCCTGCGGACGAGATGGAATCCATCGGAGCCGGAAAACGAGGACTTCATCGTGCCGTGGTAGCTATTAACCCCTTTCTTTCCCCTCCCCTCTCTCAACCCTACATCTCTCTCTCTCCTCTATCGCATAACCGTGTTGTTGGCACTCAATAAAGGTGCTTTTGCTTCTGATTAAAACAAAAATACTTGTCCCTGTTTTCTTTTGCACTCTGAGATTCAAAGTAACGAACCATCACGACCCCGCTTCTCTTAGCGGATCGTGACATCAATTGGTGTCACGGACAGGATTCTGAGGCAGAAGGGGCTGCAAGGTTTTGTGTAGTCTGTAATAGGGGAAGGATGTCTTGCTCCTAGCCCAACACTCCGAAAGGGTGAGTGGTGTCTAGAAAGCAAGGGGGGCATCTCGAATTTCCCGTAAACTGCACATGCCTGGGTGAAAAGCACCCCTATACTCTGTTGAGGGCTCTGTCTTCAGAATTTCACAAAAGAATCTCTTGGTGCAAAAGGGGGAGTGTTGTGTTTCTTTTTAAAAGATGGGTGTGTAAGGAGTTAGTCTACTTGGTGTTAGGAGAGACAACGGATAGTAACTAAACAGGGCCTCCAAGTAGATTTAGTCTGTTCGCCGCTTTAGGGAAGCGAAGGGAGACACAGCCCAGTTCTCTGGGTTGTGGATGCAACTAAGTTTTTACCTCCCTAAAGCGGTTCTCACTATCCCTTCGAAAACATGACCTCAAACACTAAAAAAAAGGCACAGCTGCATTTTATGTCTTGTTAGCAAAACACAATGCCAGACCCTCCCCCGGAGGAGATGAGTGGGCACAAAACAACTGGTTCAATTTAAAAAATGTGATTGATAGAATTTACTCTTTACAACATGGGTCAAAATTCAAACTTGGCCAAGATAAAACTGTAATCTGCTCTGTACTAGGAGCATGCTTTACCTTAGTTATAGAGCACCGCTATAAGCAGTGCAGTGAACAAGAAGCAAAAATAGACTCTCACCAAAACCTAGTAGAAATTTTGCAAAAACAATTAGAGGAAAAAGAGAATGATACTCTCTTGTTGCAAGATTTTTTGAGAGAAAAATGTCTTAAAAATTCAAGGAACACCAACTCACCACAAGACACAAAGGAAAAGGAATCACTTTACCCCCACAAAGAATTAAAAAAAGTAAAAAATTGTGGGTAAAACTGCTGTCCTCCTATGACACCTTTAATTAAAACAGAATATGTCTTCCGAGTGCCACTCACCTGAGGAGACTAAATTCATTGAACTGAACAGGACGCCAGTGGATACTGGTTACGTGTTTTCTTAACAACAGGAGACAAACGTAACACCTCATTCCCAACTCAGCATGCAACTTTCCGGGCTGGGGGACTCAATCCTCTAGAAAGGGGAGACCCTTTAGCTATTGTTAGTATGCCTGATCAACTTCTAGAAAGCGTCCACAAAGCCGCTTGTCTGCAAACGATACATGAAAAGAAGATGATTCCTGGATATGAATCCCCTATGCAACTGCCTGTGAAACCTGAAATGATGACCCCTTTAATTCGGGGTCCCCCAGAATCACTCAAACCCACAGCGATTGTCTTACAGAAAACTATAGCCACTGTGGGCCCCATAGAGAGGCTGGAAAGATTCCTTGAAAACCCCGACAGATCGAACTGGATCTACTGATCCCGGGAATGCCCCATATTCTACACCCTCTCAGTCGTCGGGTTCATACTTGAATTCACCTGCCAGTGATTGCAAAGTTTATACATGTATTGAGGTTGCAGAAGATCTGATTAATTACAGGAGAAAATGTGGACCTGTAAAAAACCCAGAAAAGAAATCAGAGGAAACACTGTGTGGCAGGTGCATGGGAGTCCCTCATAGTGAAAACCCCGACAATAGAAAACCCAGTGGACCCCCCTTGCTTTCTCTAAGTCTGGGCAGTGAGCCTAAGTAACCCCTCCCTCAGAGCCTGGGAAGTGAGCCAAAGCAACCTTTCCTTCAAAGTCCAGGCAACGACCCAAAACAGCTTTGTCCTCAAAACCAGGTAAACTGCTTTTTGGGAATTTGGTGGAAGGATATCCCACCCGATACCTTAACCTTTTTAGATCAGATTAAAATGCCTGAATCTAGAAAAGATCTACAACATGCTTTAGGGTTATTGGTGTTCTGGAGAAAACACATCCCTGATTTTTCCATAATTGCCAGACCTCTTTATAACTTGCTGAGAAAAGGGGTGAGATGGGAATGGGATGCTTCTCAAGAAGAAGCCTTACAATTACTGATTTTTGAAGCAACAGCTCACCAAGCCCTAGGCTCTATTCACCCTACAGATCCTTTCCAAGTGGAAGGGGAGTTTGCTTCCTCAGGGCTGTCAGTACACATCTGGCAGCGGGGCCCAGAGGGCCCAACAAGGCCTGTTGGTTTTTTACTCCCGTGGCTTCAGAGATGCTGAAAAAAGACACACTATCTGGGAAAAGGGGCTGTTTGTGGTTAGCTTAGCTCTTATAGGAGTGGAGAAAATTACACTATAACAACCAATTGTTTTAAGAGACCCTTTCAAAGTTATTAAAACAATTTTTACCGGGACTCCCCCACCTGACGGGGTGGCCCAGAGAGCCTCAGTTAGCAAGTGGGATTCTCAGATTGAACATTATTGTAACACTTTCTCAATAACTGAAGGAGCTGTAAAAAAACTGGCAATACAAGAAAGCTTCAGTAGCAGCCAAGACAAACCTGCCTCAGTTATTAAGGTAGCCCTCCACACTTTCTCCGGTGAAACAGAGGGGGAAGGCAGCGCCCAAGTTGGCGAGCTGATAGCTGTTTGGAGGGTTTTCCAACGTGAAATACAGAATATCTTTCTTGTTTGTATGTATACTTCTTTTTATGCTGTGTTTCAGGAATGGACTGAGTGTCTTTCTTTTTGGCAGCAAAAATCATGGACAGCCTCTGATGCCCTAGGAAAGGAGCATCGGACAAATACAAGCTGTATAATTCCATCATCTTAACCTTTTCTTCCCCTTGGTGGCAGGCTCTGTTGTGTTTACTTTTCACAGGGGAACTCCGAAGGACATGAAGAATTTATAGATTTAAAATAAATGCCATAGAAAAGCCCATACTGAGTATAGTAGCTACATATCATGGTATAAGCACCCCCCTTGTGCTGGATGACAAGAATAATGTTTTTTCCCTCCCCTTATGGTAACACGAGGTGATGACGTTATAATACAATGTAAATTAATTGCTGAACTTTTTGCTAAACTTAACTGTTGTACAATTTTCCCATAAAATCATGTGTGGTAAAAACAATAGAAGATACTCGGGGGGACTTGAAGTTGATGTTGTAATACCTATCACCCAACCATCGGTTATGCTAAGCCTGAAAATTTTTGAAATTGGACCAAATATAATCAGGACCAGGTATGGTCTCTTAAACAAGTTAAATTGCTAATGCACAGAAATTCAGCCAACTTGTTCATCTTTTAACACAAAGAGATGAAACCGGTGCCGTGGGAACAGGATTGGGAGTCTTGAATAGCATTGATTCAGAAGTACTAATGAATAAATTGGCTGTCACAATTAGAGATTTAACCAAATTACAACGACCACTGCAGTCGTCATTAACCCACCGGTGGTTGTTATCAAACATATTAACTCAGTGAATGTTAACTGTATGTAATGCTTCTGTGAATTCAATATTCCCTATCATTGCATTGGGGCTGAATCGGGGTGGAACTATTCTCTAGCCTTTTGAGCATAAGCAATGGGCCCGTCAAATTGATAAGAAATGGCAAACTGTTGATTTAGAAACTTGTATTGTCCGGGAACAACTAGGGTTCATCTGTGAAAGTAATGCCATTAGAGCTCAGGACATTTACTTAGACACAGAACAGAATATTTGTCATTTTGAAATTCATCCTAAAGATAATCCTGAAACAGTGCTTGTATAGGCACTGGATGTGCATGCTTGAGAACTGCTTGTGACCAAGTAGTTGTAGAAAATTTGGTAATGGACACTAAAAATCATTCAAATTTTTGTGTTTGCAATTTTACTAGAATCATAGGATGTGATTTTTCTTATTTAGCTCATTACTTCTTATCACCTTTTGCAATTCAATTACTCACTGATAACGCAAGTTGTGCCTAACCCCACTGGGATGAACCTTACCTTGGTAAAGCAATTGTTGCTTCATCAGGATTTAATCGAAATTTTGGAGAAGATCAAGAAGAACAGACAGAAAACCTTGGTAAATATTCATCACAGTGTAAAGGAAATATATCGTGTTCTGGAAAGGGTAAGAAAAGATGCTGATCACAGTTGGTGGGATACCCTTTTTGGGTGGTCACCTACTGCCACAAGGGTCCTGAATAAATTGTGTCATCCCATCATTGTTCTCTTGAGTTTAGTTTTCATTGGTTTTGTTTTGTCGGCAATTTTGTATATCATGAATTGGAGAATGATGAAATGAATAACACATTTGACATCTATAATGAATATGCATAATCTGGTTGACGTTTCATCCTCTGTGGACACCCCTGACGTTATTGATACAAAGCGAGCTAAGGTATAATAAGAAATTCGATAAGTATTTTTCTGCTTATTGTAATTAAATCAATTATTAATGAAATTTTAAGGTATTTTTTATCGTTTTTGTGATTCAATCAATTAATGTAATTTTAAGGTATAATATTCAATCAATTATCAATGTAACCCTAAATATAGTAAATAAAATTTAAGCTATAATAAGAAATTAAACAGGTTTTATCCAAATAATTATTAATGTAATCTTACTATAATAAGGCAATTGTTGCTCTGTTGAGATTTAAACAAAATTTTATGTGATTGAAATGACTTATCCCTTTTGTTCTTTTTCTCTTTCTTTCTTTCTTTCTTTCTTTCTTTCTTTCTTTCTTTCTTTCTTTCTTTCTTTCTTTCTTTCTTTCTTTCTTTCTTTCTTTCTTTCTTTCTTTCTTTCTTTCTCTATTGTCTCTATTTTCTGGGGTTATGCTACCTGCACGGACAAGTCCTGAAGACATTGTAACAGCACTACAGATTTCTGAAGACATCGAGACAGCACTACAGACTCCCGAAGACATCGTGACAACACTACAGACTCCTGACAATGATCGTGAGCCACGGGGTGGTGTAAGAGTCTGTATGGAAATCCCTTATCTGCCTCACGACCATCGACAGAAGCAGAGGCTGAAAACCCAGAGACCCTAAAAGGGGAAAAAGGACTTTTGCACAATGAAGTCCGGCCAGATCCTGGCGGGGTGCCTGCCAGGTGCACAGGTGTGCTGCAGAGGTGTGCTGGCACATGCCTGTGGAACCGTGCCACTCGGCTAACGGGGCGGAAAGGACTGCACAAGGACTATATGTTTTGTACAGCTGCACATGCACCCTGAAACAATGGGCCCTACTCCCCCACCTGCTGGCCATTTGCCCCTCGCCTCTGGAAGGATTGCCTCATCTCTTGGTTACCTGCCCCTCGCTTTTGAAAAGACTATAAAGAGACTCTCAAAAGGTACCCCTACGAGATCTCCCTACGGACGAGATGGAATCCATCGGAGCCGGACAACGAGGACTTCATCGTGCCGTGGTAGCTATTAACCCCTTTCTTTCCTCCCCCCCGCCCCCAACCCTACATCTCTCTCTCTCCTCTATCACATAACCGTGTTGCTGGCACTCAATAAAGGTGCTTTTGCTTCTGATTAAAACAAAAATACTTGTCCCTGTTTTCTTTTGCACTCTGAGATTCAAAGTAACGAACCATCACGACCCCCGCTCCTGCTAGCGGATCGTGACAGTCTGAACCTTGTGCAATGTTTCAGTTTTCAAGCAGTTTGAAGAGCTCCAAAGTTACCACTGATGGTTTAGTCAAGTTATCCTGTGCATTGGATTTAACTGACTAGTGAAGCACGTGCTAAGGCAGTGTACAGTAGTATCCCAGAAGGGTTTGTTTGGAGAACAGGGAGTTCTGAAGACAGCTGTTTGTTGTAGGAGAATTTAGGAGTTGATTGAAGAGCACTGCATGCACAAATGGTTAAGGAGGAGCCATCTTTTGATGTCCCCTCTATGCTTGTTCTCATTTGAAATACTGAACATTCTGCAGGTTGGTTTTGTAAGATTCTTCAGGTTAGTTTTGTAATGTGGGTTTGTTTGGGTTTTTTTGGCGGGAGAAGGGGGGGGGGGGGAATGGTGGGTGTTGGGGTTTTTTATTTCCAGAATAGTGTACAAAGAACCTATGCCCAAAACCAGCACTGTGAAACACTGCAGGTGTAAAAGAAGGTCCCAGAAATGTAGCATAATATGAATCAGAAAATGCTTCAGCATTTCACTTCTATGAAGTGATTGTCCTTCACAGAAATGTAGTGGCAGGCTTATACCATACTAGAAGTGATGACCATTCTCTGCCCCAAATTGACCAACAAAATATTTTGGCTCTGGATTTAAACCCCTGAGCCAGCCATGTTTCAGGCGGCAGAAGCTACAGCTGCTGTGGCAGAGGTGGGATGCAGCCCTGCCCGCCGGTCAGGACCTGGCATCCACAGGTGGCTGCCGTCAGCGCCTGGGGTTCTGCAATGAAAGGACGCAATAAAACGGGGATGTAGCCTACAGTGGGAGCTCCTGTGATTTCTCTCAAAACATTCGTCTTCTATTTTTGGGTCTTCTTTGGGTCTTTTTTTTTTGTAATTTTGGGTAATTTTTAGGTCATTTATTTTGACCACTTTTGGGGGTATTTTGGGTCATTTTTGGGCTCATTTTTGGGCTATTTTTCTGTCTTTTTGGGGGGCATTTTTTGGGTGGAATTTTTGGACCATTTTTGGGTCATTTTTGGGGCCAGTTTTGGATCATTTTTTTCGGCCACTTTTGGGCCAGTTTGGGTCATTTATTAGGGCATTTTTTGGGTCATTTTTGGGGCTATTTTGTAACAATTTTGGGCCAGTTTGGGGCATTTTTGGGGCCATTTTTGGGCCATTTTGGGGGGATTTTTGGGCCATTTTTTGAGATATCTTTGGGGCATTTTTGGGTCCTTTTAGGGGCTTTTTTGATTCAATTCTGGTCCAATTCTAGGGCCATTTTTGGTCATTTTTTTGGCCATTTTGTGGTCATTTTTGCGTCATTTTTGAGTCATTTCTGGGTCATTTTGGGACAATTCTTAAGCCACTTCTAAGCTTTTTTTGGGTCATTTTGTGGTCATTTTTGGCTATTTTGGGGACCATTCTTGGGCAATTATTTTATCACTTTGGGGGGAATTTTGGGTCATTTTTGGGTCATTTTTAGGGCCACTTTTGGGTCATTTTTGGATCTATTTTTGGATCTATTTTTTGGTCATTTTTGAGTCATTTTTTAGTAATTTCAGGGTCATTTTGGGGCCTTTTTTTAGCCACTTTGTGTCATTTTTGGTCAATTTTGGGGCCATTTTACGGCATTTTTGGGCAATTATTGGATCATTTGGGGGGAATTTTGGGTCATTTTTGAGTCATTTTTGGGGCCATTTTGTGGTCATTTTTCAGTCATTTCAAGGCTGGGAGATCTGGGGGTGTTCACCTGGAGAAGAGAAGGCTCTGGGGAGACCTCAGAGCTCCTTCCAGTGCCTAAATGGCTCCAGAAGAGCTGGAGGGGGACTTTGGACAAAGGATGGAGTGACAGGACAAGGGGAATCGCTTCCCACTGCTAGAGGGCGGGGATAGATGGGATATTGGGAAGCAATTGTTCCCTGTGAGGGTGTGAAGGCTCTGGCACAGGGTACCCAGAGAAACTGTGGCTGCTCCCTGGAAGTGTCCAAGGTCAGGTTGGACAGGGCTTGGAGTAACCTGGCATAGTGGAAGGTGTCCCTCCTCATGACACATACTGGACCTGAATCAGCTTTAAGGTCTCTTCCAACCCAACCCATTCCATGATTCCATGATCTCTTTAGAAAACAAACTACTCTGAACAAAGAGCCCCTCTCAGTGTGAATGCAATATTTAGGCTCAAAGAGGTTAAAATAGGAGAGACAGAATATCCCAGGGCAGACCTCAGGAGTGCACTGGAATGGGACAGCTCCACAGAGCAGTGCAGGGTGAACCTCTGCACCTGGACATCACCTGCTCAGGGCAGGGAGCTTCCAGCTCCTCCACACCCTGCTCCATGAATCCCAATCACAGAAATAGCAGCTCACACACTGCTTTAGGTTCCCCTGACTGTGGCAGGGAGCAGGGACAGACACTGGCTGCAGGCCCAGGCACCAAGAGGAAACAGCTCCAGGTAACTGCAGAGATTCTGCCTGTATGGTAGTTTGAAAGCAAATCAGTGAGAGACTCAAAGTCAGAAGTACAATTTAATAGAAAAATGCAATAATACAAGAACACTGACAGAGTCAGAATACAACCTGACACCCTGTCGGTCAGGGTGTTGGTAGTACTCCACTTAGAAGGTGGTTGTAGTCCTCTGGGAGTGATAGATGTGATTCTGTTGAAGCAGTGATCCTGTGAAAGGTGTAGTTCTCTTCTGAAGGTCCAGTGGTCGTGTAGAAGGGTCTGGTCTTCCTCTGGGAATCCAGTGGAAAAGCTGCTTGTGGTGTTTCAAATCCTAGTTTATATCCAGATAGGGATACATTGGTTTCTCACCATGGGCGGGGCATCTCACAATGGGATGATGGAGTTTATCAGTGGGACTCAATGGCCCATTAACTGCAGCCATCAGGGATGAGCAATGTAAAGTGCCCCACTTGGCTCTAACGACTGGCCCATTAGAAAACCTTCTGCGGCCATCAGGGATGAGCCAGGAACACTGCCCCACCCGGCCCCAACATCCCACCATTGTAACCTAAGACAGCCTGTGACCTCTCTTGGGCACAAAGACTAAGAATGGGGCTCCTGAAAGAAACCGCTGAAGAGAAGCACATTGTGAGCCGTAAAAAGGGATTTTACCTGACTCTTCTGTTTCTTTCATCTCTGATGGATCTTCTATTTCTTCATCAGACATTTCCATCTCCTCCTCTCTCCTACTGCCCATCAGCTCATCATTGTGGATGTTACGGATCTCCTGGGGTTCATAAAGCAGAGGGGGTTTCAATACAGATTTTGAGGAACAGGTTTGGCTGGATGAAAAGTTGCTGAAATCTAGGTCTGCAAAACACAACTCCAGGATATGATTTAAAAACTGGCACAGATGATTAGATAATAGGCAATATCCAGCACAAGTCACTCGATCTGCTCCTGGGATTACTGACTCTTCCTTCTGCTCTTGTGATGAGGCAGATCAGCTTGCTGTGCTGACCAAAAATTTCCCCCAAAACGACCCAAAAATGGGCCGAAAATGACCCCAAAATTACCCAAAAATGACCCAAAAATATCCAAAAAATGAACCAAAAATGACCGAAAAATGGCTGAAAATTCCCTTGAAAATTTCCCAAAAAAGCCCAAAAAATGACCCAAAAATAGTTCAAAAATGGCACAAAACATGACCCAAAATTCCCCCAAAATGACCCAAAGATGACCCAAAATTCCCCTAAAAATGATTCAACAATTTCTCAAAAATGTCCCAAAAATGGCCAAAAAATGACCGAAAATTGACCCAAAAATTGACCGAAAAATGACTGAAAAATGACCGAAAAATAACACAAAAATGACCCCAAAATGACCCAAAAATAGCCTTAAAAATAGCCCTAAAAATGACCCAAAATTCCTTCAAAAGAATCCAATAATTGCCCAAAAACAACCCAAAAATGACACATAAATGACACAAAAATGACCCAGAAATGGCCCAAAAAATAGCTCCAAAAATGACCTAAAAAATGATCCAAAAAAGGTTACAATGACCAAAGAATGCCAAAATTTCCCCCAAAATGATCCAATAATTGCACAAAAATGGCCCAAAAATGGCTAAAAAATGGCCCCAAAATGACCGTAAAATCACCACAAAATGGCCCTAAAAATAGCCCCAAATATGACCCAAAAATTACCCACAATTCCCCCAAAAATGATCCAATAATTTCTCAAAAATGACCTAAAAATGGCACAAAAATGACACAAAAATGACACAGAAATAGCACAAAAAATGACCCGAAAATGAGCCAAAAATAGCCTAGAAAATAGCTCCAAAAATGACCAAAATTCCCTCCAAAATCATCCAATAATTTCCCAAAAATAACCCAAAAATGACCCAACATTCCCCAAAAAAGATCCAATAATTGCTAAAAAAATTACCCAAAAATACTCCAAAAATACCCCAAAAATACCCCAAAAATACCCAAAAATACCCCAAAAATGACCCAAAAATTGCTAAAAAATGGCCCCGAAATGACCCTAAAATGACCACAAAATGGCCCAAAAAATGGCCCCAAATAGCCAAAGATGACTAAAAAATGGCTAAAAAATTGTGAAAAAAAATTACCCAAAAATGGCCCCAAAAGTGACCCCAAAATTAACAAAAATGGCACCAAAAATGATCCAAAAATAACCCAAAAATGGCCCAGAATTCCCTTGAAAATTACACAAAAAAGGCCACAAAAATGACCCAAATATCAACCAAAAATGACACAATAATCAACAAAAATTATACAGAAAAAGCAAAAAATGACCCAAAAATGACAAAAAATCCCCCATAAATGAAAGAAAAATGACCCAAAATTAGCCCCAAAATTAGCCCCAAAAATAGCCCCAAAAGTAGCCCCAAAATGACGTAAAATTCCCCCCAAAATGATCCAACAATCGTCCCTAAAATGGCCCCAAAATGGGTGAAAAATGAACCCGAAATGACCCAAAAATGGCCAAAAAATGGCCCGGAAATATCTCAAAAATGACCCAAAAATGACCCAAAATTCCCCCCAAAATAATCCAATAATTGCCCAAAAGCAATCTTTTCCAAAAAGACCCCAAAATTACCCAAAACTGCCCCAATTTTCCCAAAATCCCCCCAAACTGCCCCCAAATCCCCCCTTTCTCCTCTAAAAGCTGCATTTTCCCCTATTTTCACCCATTTTTACCATATTTGGTCATTTTTTCCATATAAGGCTGCCTCATTTGCATAGCGGCCGCGGCCCCGCCCCCAGGGGCGTGGCCTGAAAGGCGCCTCCTCCCCCAGCAGGCGGCGCATGCGCAGCTCCTGCTCGGTCTTGCTCTAGCCTGGCAGGCACTGAGACCTCCCAGCCACTAGGTGGGGCTAATGGAGTGGGTTTGAGGCGATCTGAGGGATTTGAGGGAAAATTTAAGGGATTTTGGGGGTTCCAGGAAGAATCTGGTGGATTTTGGGGTGAATTTGGTGGATTTTGGGGGTCCCTGAGGGGTTATGTGGGATCTGAGCTCGATTTTGGAGGGAATTTGGGGCATTTTGGAGGGAATTTGGTAGATTTTGGCGTGAATTTGGGGCCTTTTGGGGGTATCTTAGGGGTTTAGGAGGTTCTGAGCAGGATTGTGGGGGTAATTTGGGGGATTTTGGGGGGAATTGGAGGGATTTTCGGGTTAATTTGGGAGATTTTGGGCTGACCATATTTGTCCCTCATTAGCATAAAGGGCGTGGCCACACCCAGTGATCATGGGGCCTTCTTTGACTCAAAAGGGGCATGGCCTAACACCAACATCCACACTCCAACCTCATTTGCATATAGTCGGTGAATATTCATCATTTATTTGCATAAATACAGGCGTAATTCAATTAAATCTCATTAATTCCCTTGTAATAAACTTCATTTGCATAAAAAGCAGAGTCCATCATCATTAACTTTTCACATTTACATAATTTGCATAAATAACAAATGCCCAGTGCTGCTCTTGTTGCTACGGCTTGCCCAATTTTTATACTTAATAAAACTTATCTTAAGGAATTCTTGAAATTGGCTTCTGGATTTTGTCCAAGTAATTTATAACACTAGGGACAGGGCATGTGCTCCCATAGTGCTTCCCCCTCAGCAGGGACAATCCCCAGCAGCAACAAAAGTCATTCCTAGGATATGGTTCAGGGGTCAAGACTCCAACTCTTGGCTTCACATGGCAAAGTGAACCTGTTTTTACAGACTCAGGATCCAAACTAGTCTGGTTTTCTAGCTGTGCCGATGAACAACAGGAGAAATAAAGCAGCCAGCAGTTTATTTTTTGTGGTAGTTTGAAAGCAAATCAGGGAGAGACTGAAAGTCAGAACTACAATTTAATAGAAAAAATGTAATAATACAAAAACACTGACAGAGTCGGAATACAACCTGACACCCTGTCGGTAAGGGTGTTGGTAGTACTCCACTTAGAAGGTGGTTGTAGTCCTCTAGGAGTGATAGATGTGGTTCTGTTGAAGCAGTGATCCTGTGAAAGGTGTAGTTCTCCTCTGAAGGTCCAGTGGTGGTGTAGAAGGATCTGGTCTTCTTCTGGGAATGCAGTGGAAAAAGCTGCCTGTGGTGCTTCAAATCTCAGTTAATATGCAGATAGGGATATATTGGTTCCTCCCCCTGGGCGGGGCATCTCAGAATGGGATGATGGGCCACTAGCTGCAATGTTGGGGTTGAGTAAAGTGCTCCATCCGGCCCAAACGACTGGCTCATTAGCAAACCGTTCTGCAGCCATCAGGATCACTGCCACGCCCGGCCCCAACATCCCACGAAGATGGTGATAGAATACATACCATTGTAACCTAAGACATTATCCACCCCTTATTCTATCACCATCTATGTGATACCCAAACCAATGCCCCCTATATTATATATACATATACAATGAAACTTTACACACAGTTCTCACTTAAAATTAAGTTTCCTTGTGGTACACAATGGGTTTTCCCATCTTTCTGCATTACCCACCAAGTGTAACCAGGTCCTTGAGCAAAAACAACCCCGCGGATAGGTTTGCCTTTGTCCGAGGTGGGACTAATCCAAACAGTCTTTCCTAAAATACCTCTCATGTGTACCACAGGGACTCTATCTCCATCCACTGTGTGCAAGGGTTCAGACTGGGCAGGACCAGCTCGATTGATGGAGCCTCGTGTGTTGACCATCCAGGTGGCCTTTGCTAAGTTCACTTCCCAATTTTTGAAGCTCCCCCTGCCAAGTGCCTTCAGGGTGGTCTTAAGTAGTCCGTTGCACCGTTCGACTTTCCTGGCAGCTGGTGCATGATAAGGGATATGATATATCCACTCGATGCCATGTTCTCTGGCCCAGCTGTTTATAAGGCCATTCTTGAAATGGGTCCTGTTGTCTGACTCAGTTCTCTCAGGGGGTGCCATGTCTCCACAAGACTTGCTTTTCCAGGACTAAGATGGTGTTTCAGGCGGCAGCATGAGGCACAGCATAGGTCTCCAGCCATCCAGTGGTTGCTTCCACCATGGTCAGCACGTAGCGCTTGCCTTGGCGGGTTTGGGGAAGGGTGATGTAGTCAATTTCTCAGGCTTCCCCATACCTATACTTCGACCATCGTCCACTGTACCACAGAGGCTTCACCCACTTGGCCTGCTTGATCATAGCGCAGGTCTCACAGCCATGGATGACCTGTGAGATGCTGTCCATGGTCAAGTCCACCCCTCGGTCACGAACCCATCGGTACGTTGCATCTCGTCCCTGATAACCAGAGGGATCATGGGCCCAACGAGCTAGAAATAATTCTCCCTTGTGCTGCCAGTCCATATCCACCTGTGATACTCTCAGTTTCGCAGCTTGGTCCACCTGCTCGTTGTTACGATGCTCTTCATTGGCCCAACTCTTGGGTACATGTGCATTCACATGTCGAACCTTCACAGTCAGCCTCTCTACACGGGTAGCGATGTCCTGCCAAATCTCAGTGGCCCGGATGAGTTTCCCTCTGCGCTGCCAGTTGGCCTTTCTCCAGCGATTCAACCAGCCCCACAAAGCGTTAGCTGCCATCCAGAAGTCGGTGTAGAGATAGAGCCGAGGCCACATTTCTCGCTCAGCAATATCCAAAGCCAGCTGGACGGCTCTAAGCTCTGCGACCTGACTCGATCCACCTTCTCCCTCAGTAGCTTGTGCAACTCGTTGTGTGGGGCTCCATACAGCAGCTTTCCACTCCCGGTTAGCACCCACAATTCGGCAGGAACCATAAGTGAAGAGGGCATACGTCTTTCGCTCTCCGGTAGCTCATTATATGGTGGGGCTTCCTCAGCACGTGTCACTTGCCCCTCCTCTTCTACAGAAGATAATCCAAAAGTCTCACCTTCAGACCAGTTTGTTATAATTTCCAGAATCCCAGGGCGATTAGGGTTTCCTATCCGGGCTCGCTGTGTGATCAGCACAATCCACTTGCTCCACGTGGCGTCGGTAGCATGATGTGTGGAAGGAACCCTTCCCTTGAACACCCAACCCAGCACTGGTAGTCGGGGTGCCAGAAGCAGCTGTGCTTTTGTGCCAATTACTTCCAAGGCAGCTCGAACCCCTTCATAAGCCGCAAGAATCTCTTTCTCGCTTGGGGTATAGCTGGCCTCAGATCCTTTGTATCCCCGACTCCAGAACCCAAGTGGTCGTCCTCGAGCCTCTTCAGGTCCCTTCTGCCACAGGCTCCAGGATGGACCATTCTCCCCGGCCGCAGTGTAGAGCACATTTTTCACATCCTGCCCTGTTCTGACTGGCCCAAGGGCTTCTGCATGGGCAATCTCCTGCTTAATTTGTTCAAATGCTTGTTGTTGCTCAGGACCCCACTGGAAATCATTTCTTTTTCGTGTCATGAGGTAAAGAGGGCTTACAATTGTGCTGTATTCCGGGATATGCATTCTCCAAAACCCAACGGCTCTTTAGAAAAGCCTGGGTTTCCTTCTTGTTCGTAGGTGGGGACATAGCAGTGATCTTGTTGACTACTTCTGTCGGGATCTGGCGACGTCCATCTTGCCACTTGACTCCTAAAAACTGGATTTCTTGAGCGGGTCCTTTAACCTTACTTCGCTTGATAGCAAAACCAGCTCTTAGGAGAATCTGGATGATCTTCTTTCCTTTCTCAAAGACTTCCTCGGCTGTGTTCCCCCATACGATAATGTTGTCGATGTACTGCAAATGTTCTGGAGCCTCAGCCTTTTCCAGTGCAGCCTGGATCAGGCCATGGCAGATGGTGGGGCTGTGCTTCCACCCCCGGGGGAATCTGTTCCAGGTGTACTGCACGTCCCTCCAGGTGAAAGCAAACTGAGGCCTGCACTCTGCTGCCAGAGGAATGGAGAAAAAGGCATTGGCAATATCGATGGCCGAGTACCACTTTGCTGCCTTGGATTCCAGTTCATACTGAAGTTCCAACATGTCTGGCACGGCAGCAGTGGTGGTGTGACCTCATTCAGGCCACAGTAATCCACTGTCAGTCTCCATTCTCCACTGGACTTACGCACTGGCCATATAGGGCTGTTAAAGGGTGAATGAGCTTTGCTGACCACCCCTTGGCTCTCTAGTTTATGAATCATCTCGTGGATGGGAACCACAGAGTCTCTGTCTGTGTGGTACTGCCGTCGGTGCACTGTCGCCGTGGCGATTGGTACCTGCTGTTCTTCAACTTCCAGCAGTCCCACAGCAGAGGGGTCATCTGAGAGACCAGGCAAGGTATTTAGCTGTTGGATGTCTTCTGTTTCTACTGCGGCTATCCCGAAAGACCAATGATGTCCTTTTGGGTCTTTGAAATACCCATTTCTAAGATAGTCTATGCCCAGGATGCATGGGGCCTCTGGGCCAGTCACGATAGGGTGTTTCTGCCACTCATTCCCAGTTAAACTCACTTCAGCTTCCAATACAGTCAGCTGCTGGGATCCTCCTGTCACCCCAGAAATAGAAATAGATTCTGTTCCCACGTACCTTGATGGCATCAGGGTACATTGAGCGCCAGCGTCAACAAAAGCCATGTATCTTTGTGGGTCAGACGTGCCAGGCCATCGGATCCACACAGTCCAATAGATCCAGTTGTCCCTTTCCTCTACCTGGCTAGAGGCAGGGCTCCTCTATTCCTGATCATGGTACATGTTGCTCACTTCCTGTAAATACGTTCTTGAGGTCCCTTCAAGAGGATCAGTCATATCATCATTCCTATACTGTCCAGAGTTCTGTCCACAAGAGACTGGAGCGGCGTTGAGTCTAGGTAGGCTTCTTGTGGTAGCTGTTCTTCTTTTCACAGGCTGTTCATGCACACGGGCTGCAACAGAAGAGGTGGGTTTTCTATCCCACTTCCTCATGTCTTCTCCATGCTCCTGAAGGAAAAACCAGAGGTTACCTTGTGGAGTGTATCTTCTTTCTCTGGCTGGGGAATGTTGGCTCCTAATAGCAGAGACCCTTGTTGGTTCTGGTGAGATGTGGTGAATTTCTTGCTTCAGCTCCTTTCTGAGTTTCTCTTTCAAGCTCTGGACGTGCTCAGCCAGCTTTGTTTCCATGAATGAGACATTGGTGCATAACAGGGCAGTGACAGTGTCCTCATATATTCTTAGTTCGTTGACCAGTACTCCCACCTTGTCCGCTCCTTCCCTCCATTGCAGTGTTGCTAGGTAACAGGAGTATATCTCTGGTCCAAGCCGTGTGAATCTCAGCCACATCTGTGACGTGCATTGGACATCATCTGGGTTCTTAGGGAATCTCTCATCTTCTGAGAAAATGATCTCCAGCACGGCCAATTCTCTCAGGCATCGGATACCTTGTTCCATTGTGCTCCATTTTCCTTGGTGCACTTGGAGGTCTTCTTTACAAAGGTATCTGTCCCTTACACTTGCCAGCAGTCGCCGCCAGAGGCTGAGAGTTTCTTGGGTTTTCCCGATCCCCTGGTCAATGACCACATCCTGGGTCAGGGATCCAAGTTGCCTGGTCTCACTTCCATCTAGCATGGTGTCATTGGCTGCAGCGTCCCAGATGCAAAGCAGCCAGATCAGGATGAATTCATTTGTCTGGCGGGTGAACTCCCTCCGTAGGTCACGCAGCTCACCCAGGGATAAAGAGCGAGTGATGATCTCTGACTCTGTCTCTTCTGCTTGGTGCGAAGGTCCAGCCTCCTTCTCATCGGTTGCTGTGTGGGCTGATTTGCTCTTCGATTTCTTTTTCTCAACGGGGGCAACTGCTACTGGCAATTGTAAGGCTATTCTGGCTTGGTGATGGCTTGTGTGGAGACGCTGTCGGTTCTTTCAGTCTCTTTTTCCTCCATGGCAGTTTGTGTAGACATGGTGCCTGTTGCTTTGCTGCTTTTCCTGTCCTCATCTTGAGGATCCTGTGCCATTGAGGAGCATTGTTCTGACTCTAAGCATGGTGTACACGGTGCAGGTGATAGAGAGAAAAGAAAACAGAGCTGACAGCAAGATGATACCATCTTTGACACCCAGAGGGAACTCATTATTTTCAAAAACTGTTGTGTCAGGTCTGAAAGGCTGAAAGAAACCACTCTCTACTCTTTCCCCTAGGGGCTGGGTGCGACTGTTGGGGAGGCCCCAGATGTAGCAGCACAGACTAGGATAAGTAAACAAAATTGAGTAAATATTCCAAATGGTGTTCATTGCCTCGGAGGTTATCATGCAATAGACATAATAAATCAATAAGCAATTTTTATGCAATACCCCGGCCTACACAGGAGCCGGGGTATTCCCATCTGCAGAAATATAAATAGAGCAAGGTACAGGATCCATGTAAGTCTGTTGAGTATCATGGTGAATAGCTGACTTCTAGAACACAAAATTGTAATTCTGACTTTCCTCAGGTCCTGGCCCAACTTTGGACGCCACAAATATGGTAGTTTGAAAGCAAATCAGTGAGAGACTCAAAGTCAGAACTACAATTTAATAGAAAAAATTTAAATGAATGCAATAGTACAAAAACACTGACAGAGTCAGAATACAACCTGACACCCTGTCGGGTGTTGGTAGTAGTCCACTTAGAAGGTGGCTGCAGTCCTCTGGGAGTGATAGATGTGGTTCTGTTGAAGCAGTGATCCTGTGAAAGCTGTAGTTCTCTGAAGGTCCAGTGGTAGTGTAGAAGGGTCTGGTCTTCCTCTGGGGATCCAGTGGAAAGCTGACTTGTGTTTCAAATCCTAGTTTATATCCAGATAGGGATACATTGGTTTCTCACCATGGGCGGGGCATCTCACAATGGGATGATGGAGTTTATCAGTGGGACTCAATGGCCCATTAACTGCAGCCATTAGGGATGAGCAAAGCAAAGTGCCCCACCCGGCTCCAGGCAGCTGGCCGATGAGAAGACATGCACTGGGGCCATCAGGGATGAGCCAGGAACACTGCCCCACCCGGCCCAAACATCCCATGAAGACGGTGATAGAATATATACCATTGTAACCTAAGACACAAGGGCAGGACCATGGGGTGGCCTCTGCCAGGCTGCTGAGCAGGGACAAAGAAGCAATGAGGCCCCAGCACAGCAAGGGTCACTTGTCTCCTCCTCATGGCTCAGGCCCAGGGCCAGCAGCCATGGCCAATGTGCTGCCCAAAGTTGGCTCTGTCAGGGCCTTTCAGCTGCTGCCCATCCCTGTGCCCTCTGCAGCCCAGGCTGTCCTGCGGTGTCCCTGCCCTGACCCTCTGTCACTGCAGGCCATCGTCATCCCCTGGCTGCCCCACCTCGCTGGCCCCTTCCTTTGCTGACAGTTTTGCGTCCTGCCTGCCTCTGCCTGGCCACACAAAGCCTTGGGTTGCTCCAGACTCCTTCTGGGGGATGTGTTGCACTCCAGCCCTGCCCTAGGAGAGAAATTCACTTCTCCTTGTGTTCAGTCTGGACCTCCCCAGCTGCCCTTGGCATGAATTTATTCTTTCTCCAGCAGTTATTCACTATGTGAAAACGATTCATCATCTCTGAAATTACTTTTTAAACACTCTCATGGTTCTCCTTCACTGTCCTCAGTCTCCACCCCATGGAGCACAAATCTTCTTTGTCTCTATATAGTGGTCATGTGCCTGAGGCCTCAAAACCCCACCTTGGGAGATCTCTGGGCTCTCTCCAAGGTGTTTTCCAATGAAAACATTCTGCTCACAGTCTACAAATTCACCAGTGGCCATGGCCAGCCTGACCTGCTTGTCCTGGATGCTTTTGTCTGGGAGCAAACCTTGCATAGATGGAATTTTGGAGGCCAAATCCCAATTTTGGCCATGGCCCCTGAATGAGAAGGCCGGTTCTTTTCCATAGGAAGGAAGGATCAGAGCTGCAGTGTTTCAGGGGCAGATGAGAGGTGACCACCAGAGGCCAAGGCCAGCCTGACCTGTCTGTACTGGGTGCTTTTGTCTGGGAGAAGCCCTTGCATATAGGGAAATTTTTAGGGGAAGTACCAATTTTGGCCATGGGCACCTGGAAAGAGGGATGGTTCTTTTTCATACCTTGGAAAGCATGGAGCCCCAGTGCTGATGAGAGGCAACCTTCAACATGCCAAGGTCAGCTGGACTGCCACGTCCCTCGGGTGTTCCGAGAGCTGACTGCCAGGGTTAGTCAGCACCCCGAGAGGCGGCAAGGGGGTGTCCCTCGGGTCAGGTTCACGCTCGCCAGAATCCTGGGACCCCAAGCTGGGGGTTGCTGCTTTCTGAAGCAGGCAGGCAAAGGCTACCCCGGCTGCCGAAACTGTAGCAAAGAGACGGGTTCCCGAGACGGAAATTATGACACTGAAACAAAGTATCGGGGGATCCCTACTCCGTGAGCTCTGAGAGCGGAGTACTCAGTAGCTGAGAGCCCCGAGCCCAGCCGCGCATCAGCCTTTATTGTGATCATAACAACCAATAAGATCGGGGCACCGAGGAGGGACAAGGGAGGGACAAGGGGAAGGGGACCAACAGAGGGTATTTCGGGGAGGGGGCTGAGAGAAAGACAAGGGGGAAAACCAACCATCTACCGAGTAGAAACGAACATTCTAGAAACTAAGAGTGATAGACAATTGATGAACATAAGCACAAACCAATGGGGAGAGAGCGGCTGGCTTACTAAGAACACACCCCAACTCAGCATCTACCACACTTTGCCCTGCCCCAGGGGGGATCTTGCTGCTCCTTGGGTCTGTTTCACCAAGGGCTTTTTTGGGGGTGTTATTCTTAGCTTCAACAGCCACCACACTGGACCTGTCAGGCAGCCCACAGGAGGCCAAACCAGCCAGACCTGCTCCATGTCCCCTTGGTTCCATGAGACCCTGTAGTATCACAATGTTCTCCTTGCTTCTGAAGTGTCACAATGGTCCCTTGATTCCATGAGGCCCTGCAGGGTCGCAATGGCCCTTTGGTTCTGTGGAGCCCCACTGTGTCACATTGGTCTCCATGATTCCATGGGGCCTTCTAATGCCACAATGGTCTCCATGGATCCACGGTGCCCTGCAGAGTCACAATGGCCCTTTGACTCCATGAGGCCCTGTGATGCAGCAATAGCCTCTTGGTTTCGCAAAGCCCTGCTGCTTCTGGGACCATGTGGCCCACAGAGCCACAATGATGTCCTTGGTTCCATGAGGCTCCACAGTGTCACAATGGTCCCTTTGATCCATGGTACCGCACAGTGTCACAATTCATTTCACAATGTGACACCAAGTGTCACAATGGTCTCCACAGGAAGGAAACCACGGAGCTCCAGTGTTTCCGTGGCTGATGAACAGCAGCCACCAGAGGCCAAGGTCAGCCTAATCCATCTGTCCTGACAAGTTTGCCTGGGAGCAATCCTTGGATATATGGAATTTTGAATGTGGAATCCTCATTTTGGCCATGGGCACCTGGAGAGAAGGATGGTTCTTTTCCACAGGAAGGCAAGCATGGAGCTCCAGTGTTTCAGGGGCAGATGAGCAGTAGCCACTGAAGGCCAAGGCCAACCAGACCCATCTGTTCTGCAGCTTTTTGCATCTGGGAGAAACCCTTGCCTATAGGGAATTTTGGAGGCAAAGTACCAATTTTGTCCATGGATGTCTTGGCAGGAAGGATGATTCTCTTCCGTAGGAAAACACAGGGCCCCAGTGTTTGAAGGCAGGTGAGAGCTGGCTCTCAGGAAGCCAAGGGCAGCCAGACTTGTTTGTAATGGCAACCTTTGTCTAGGACCAATCCCTGAATTAGGGGATTTTGGAGACATAATCCCATTTCAGCCATGGGTACCTGTAGTAGAGGGACAGTTCTTTTCCATTTGAAGGAAAGCCCAGAGTCCCAGTGTTTCAGGGGCACATGAGAAGAGACCCTTGACATGCCAAGGTCAGTTGGACCAGTCAGGCCAAGCCAACCAGACCTGCTACCTGTTCCTTTGGATCCATGGGGCCCCGTGGTGTCACACTAGCCCCTTGTTTCCATGGGGCCCCATAGTATCACAATGGTCCCTTTCTTCTATGAGGCCTTGCAGTGTCAAAATTGTTTCCTTGGTTCCATGGGACTGCACAATGGTACAATGGCTCCTTGGTTCCATGAGGCCTTGTAGTGTCACAATGGTGTCCCTGATTCCATGTAGTCCCACAGTGTCACAATGGCCCCTTGATTCTATTGGGCCCCTCAGGATCACAATGGCCAGCAGAGAGGCCGGGCAGGGCTGGCCATTGCTGGCAACAGGCCCTAAGTCCCGCAGGAGGATGGAGCTGGGCTACAGCCAAACTCAGCCCAAACTTGGGCTCAGCAGCCAGGGCTGCCAATGGCTGGGGACAGAGGCTGCCGCTGACAATGGAGCGAAAGAAAATGAGAAATGGCACAAATTATGGCCTTGCTTTATGGACAAGATTAAAAAAATAAAACACAGGAAGAAAAACCCACAATGAAACCAACAAGAACTATCAAAGATGACTTTTATTACAAATGATTTGCACAAATTGGTGAGCAGTTTATAGTTTCCAAAACCATGCAGTCATCAATCTCCACACTGAAGCCTTGAGCTCCTGGTTCCTCAGGCTTTAGATGAGGGGGTTCAGGGCTGGAGGCACCACGGAGTACAGATCCAGAAATGGGGAGGAGATGGAGCTTCAGGTAGGCAAATGTAGCAGTGCTGACAAACACGGAGAGCATGGCCAGGTGAGGGAGGCACATGGAAAAGGCTTTGTGCCAGCCCTGCTCAGAGGGGATCCTCAGCACAGACCTGAAGATCTGCACATAGGAGAAAACAATGAACACAAAATAACCAAACCCTAAAGAGACGGAAAACACAAGGAGCCCAAATTTCCTGAAGTAGGAGTGTGAGCAGGAGAGTCCGAGAATCTGTGGGATTTCACAGAAGAACTGGCCCAGCAGCAGGGAAAATACAATGGTCGTATGCAGCAGTGAATAGAGAAAGGCACTGGCCCAGGCAGCTGCTGCCATGTGGGCACAAGCTCTGCTACCCAGAAGGGTCCTGTATTGCAGGGGTTTGCAGATGGACACGGAGTGGTCTTAGCACATGATGGTCAGAAGGGCAAGATCTGACCCAAGGAAGAAGATAAGCACAAAAACCTGAGCAGCACATCCTGCATAGGAGATGTGCCTGGTGCCCCAGAGGGAATTGTGCATGGCTTTGGGGACAGTGGTGCAGATGGAGCCCAGGCTGCTGAAGGCCAGGTTGAGCAGGAAGAAGAACATGGGGGTGTGCAGGTGGTGGCTGCAGGCTACGGCGCTGATGATGAGGCCGTTGCCCAGGAGGGCAGCCAGGGAGATGCCCAGGAAGAGGCAGAAGTGCAGGAGCTGCAGCTGCCGCGTGTCTGCCAATGCCAGCAGGAGGAAGTGGGTCATGGAGCTGCTGTTGGCCTGTCTGTTGGCATGAAAACTTTTACAGGAGAAAAAGTGAGAGACAAGTTAGGTGACCCTTCCCCGCACAAAATCAAAGCCATTTCCCACAGACATTCCCACTGTCACACACACAAAACTCTCCTTTCCAAGAAACCTTCCTTCAGCCGCAGGAGGGGAGCCATGCTTGGTGCAGGCTGTAGGTGCAATGACGGGAAGGACCTCTCCCCAGGGCCTCATGACAATTCAGTTCAACTCTGTACAGGTGGGAGGGGACAGGGACAGTTAAACATTTTCCATGGAAATCCCTGCCAATGAAGAAGGGCCTGTCAGCATCCTCATTCCTGCTGTGTAGGAACGGGAATGGTAAAACCAGACAAAATTTTCTATTTTATTTTTACAGCTACTGTTCATCTCCCTTGCTGACTACTTTTAGATGTCAGAAACCCTCAGCAATTCTGCTGTTTGCAGGGAGAAGAGAGTGAGTTCTGTGTGGCAAAGTGATGAGAGGAGAGGGAACTGGGCCCGGGGCTGCAGAGCTGCCCCCCCGGCTCTGCTGCAGCTCTGCCTGCACAGGAGGGGCTTCACACCTTGGACCCCCCGGCCCTGAGGGCAGAGGCTTGGCTGGGGGGAAGAGGAGGGAGAGGGATTGTTCAGAGGGAGGGGCTGCACTGCAGGGGATCCTGTGGAGATGTCTAAACTCTCCCTGCCACAGCATTTCTGGGTTTTGTTTTCTCTCATTCCCTGATCTTCTCTCTGCTTCCTGGAGATTTTCCTCCTGGAGGAGTTTCCCTGTGCCCGATCTCTCCCTGCCCGCACTGACAGACCCAAAATCTCTGTGCACTCTCCTTGGCCCTACAGAAACCTGCCTGTTTGCAGGGCCCTGGCTGGGGACAGGTTCTGTTTGCAGTTTGGAGAGAGGACAGGTCAGACTGAGTCTGAAGGGTCCAGCAAAGGTGATGCTGGTGCTGTCCACAGGCAGAGGAGTGGCTGAAAGCACATCAGGAATCTCCTGCAGACCTGCTGGTCACTAAAAGTAACAGTTCAGAAGTCCTTGTCAATATTAATAATACCTTTAATATTTATCCCCCCCTCCCTGCCGTTTTCCAATAATACGTAACTGAAAACCACATCTTAGGAAATTTCCCTCTTTTAATCAAAATTCTTTTATTGGAAATATTCTGGGTGTGATCAGAAACCCTTAGCAGGTCAGAGCTTCTTGACGATGTTGCCTCCCCTACACTTGAGATACTTGGAGCTGTACTCACAGATTCTGTACATTTTGGGATGTTCCAGCTCTAGGAGATCCCTCCAGGAGCTGCAGCTGCCTTGTCCTGCAGCCAGAGGCTTCCTGGGTCAGGGGCTGGCAGTGATTGTCCCCCAGGCACTTCTCAGCACCTTCCCAGCCCAGGCTGAGTTTAAGCCCTCGGTGCCTCTGTGCTGTGCCCGGGCTGGCTGCAGGCAGTGCCCCAGCCCTGCTGGGCTGTGCACAGGAGCTGCTCCTGGCCAGAGCTGTCTCTCTGCAGCGCTACCCTTGCCAGGAGCTGCCTCTGGGCCAGGAGCCCGGCCCAGCTCAGCAGCACAGACACAGCACAAGGACTTGAATTACCCTCTGGGGTTTGTGCTGAGCCCTGAACATCAGTCCCTCAGAGGGACCTGAAGAAACTTCTCAATATCTCCAAGTCAGAATCGAACTCCAAAGTTCCTGATACCTTTAATGGGTCCCACTGAGGGACACAAGTGAGAAAGTGTCCCCAGGCCCCAGTGAGAGCAGGAAACTGGAGGCAGAGATGACAGATGGGGACAAAGAGAAGCCAAGTCTTGGTGCCCTGGGGCACAGCAGCATCTGTTCCACCAAGGGCTGTGAGGAGACACCTTGTCCTGAGGCACTGGGGCCTCCTGGCACAGCCCCAGCAAGGCTGGCCACTGTCACCCCCTTGTCCTGCCCTCAGCATCCCCCCACATCCCAGTGGCCTCAAGGATCTGCTGGAAGGAGTCCCTGGGGAGCCTTGGTCAGGAATGGCCCTGGGGGGATCCTTAATGCTCCCAGGGACTGCAGGTTTTTGAAAGGACTTTGGGTTTTGCTTTTGCCAGGAGTCCCTGAGAGGTTTGTGCAATCATGGCTCCAATTATCTGCTGTAATGAGTCTCCTGAGGTTCTTTGTCAGTAACAACATTCAGTTGGGCTCATTAATGCTTCAGGGTACTTCAGTTTTTTAAGGTTCTTTCCCTTCTCCTTTTGACACTGAATCTCTGAGAGGTTTGTGTGCAATCCTGGCCTCCAATTCTCTCCTCCAAGGAGTCCATGAGGAGCCTGTGTTGGGCATGGACCTCAGTGGGACCCATTAATGCCTCAAGACTCTTTGGGATTTTCCTCTGACTCCTGGAAAGGTTTGTGCAATCTCCTCTCAGGCCGTGAGGTTCAAGGGCTCAGCTCCAAATGCACCACGGGGCTCATCAGGGCAAAGCCAGTCCTCTTGGACCATGGCTCTGCCTTGATTTTCCTCTGCTCTGGTGAAGCTCATTAGGAAGCTCTCTTCCGATAGTTATGGAGAAATATTTCAAAGAGCTTCTAATAAATGAGCATTCCTATTTTAAAGGGTGTATTTTTCTCTTTAGAGAAGAGGTGATTGCAGCATTCAGTGATTGATATTGATCCAGGGACATAGCTGGGACTGGTGACCCCAACTGACCCCAGATCATGGGACATCACGCTCAGTGTAGAAAGCAGGGGGAACAAGGAAGAAGGGGGGACATTTGGAGTGAGGGATTTTGTCTTCCCAGGTAACACTTTGGAGGGCTCCCTGTTTCACCAGGGGCAGGGTCAGCACCAAAGACACAAACATCAATTGAAGGAATTGGGTAATTTATTGTTGTGGTTTAGAGGTTCGGGGAATTGAAACTGGGCAGAAACACCAATTTTGTCATGGTTTTAATTTGCCTATTTAAGTTTTTTGGCTAAATGCCAGCACACTTACCAAAATCACTTCATTTTTGTTGTGAGATAAGGACTAATAGTAGGCAAAGCAGGCTTATACTTTAAGGAAGATAAAAAAGAATTTATTAACAGACTTAAGACAGGGATAATAATAAAGAATCAGAACAAAACCCTTAGAACACTTTTTTCCCACCCCCACCTCTTCATTTCTTTCCCACTGACCATACAAAAGGCAACACTTCGACTGGTAGTTAAATACCACCTCTGGAAACAGTCCTTTTCTTAGTTCATGTAGGGAGAGAAGTTTTCTCTTGCTCTGTTATGTTGATTCTCCATAGGAAACACAGTTCCCATGGTTGTCAGCCTCCCAGTAAGCAACCCCCTGAAGGAAAAGATTTGCTTTTCTGGAACCCTTCCCACTTCAGTAGCTTTCCCAGGGCTACTACAAATGGACATGTGATGGTCGTTGAGGTACTTTTCTGAGGATGAACGTTTCTATTAGAGTGGCAACGAAATCCCCTTTTCTCCTTATTGGCAACAAAATTCTTCTTCTATTATTCCCAGAGCAAGGAAATCTTATACACAAGAGTCTTAGCCCACTGCTTATACCTAGAACATTACATCCCCCTTTTTTCACCCCTTTTAGACCATTGTTCATATATTACAGGGTATATTATAGCCAAGTTTATCAACAGGTTTTTACAAGAGAATTTTCAGCCTTAAGGCATTCCTCATCTCTTCTTTTTCTAAATACAAGCTTTGCTACATTCATTAACTTGGAGTCTTTATGTTGTACCTCTTGTAAGGGTCTTCATTCCTTTTCTTTCGGGGGGGGGGTGGGGTGGGGATGGATGCTCTAAAGTCACATACATCCTGATATTGAAAGAAAACAGTTAATTTGTCTTTTGGCTGGGCGATGGTCACATGACCTCCGCCCATGTTGTTCAAGTGTAGTATTCTCAGCGTTTGAGCTGAGGGAGAGGAGTTCATCTGCACCATTCTCCATCCAAGCCGCATCTCAGCTGCAGGGGCTGGTGCGACCATGTTCGAACTGTAGGGGGCTGGCTGAGCTCTCTCTCTCTCGCCGAGCCACGCCACAGGGTAGCAGGGACCACGTCCAAGCTTTACGGGGCTGGTCCCAAGCCCTCTTCCCGCCACACCGCACCGTGGGGAAAAACCGGCCTGGCCCGGGCTAGGTGGGGCGGAGTCGGTAAGGATCCTTGGCTGGGGGCAGCAGGAGGAAGCCTCTCAGCTCGAGCAGAGCCGAGTGGAGCCAGATTGGTTCCCTCTTGCATGGAGCCGCTGCGAGGAGCTGAAAGACTGGCCTGGGCTCCCCCTCCCCTCCCTGCTCCGCACTATCCCTGCCGGCAGCCCCAGGCCATGTGGCCTGAGGGGACCTCACCAGACGCACAGAGGGGAGAGAAAGCAAGCCTTTCCTCAGCGAACTGGAAATTAAAAAGAGAACTTCTCCAGATTCTCTCCTGGTTTTATGAGCTCTGGAGGTGGAAACTGTAATACCTCCTTTTGAGTACCTCATTTCTGGCTCTACTTCCTTTCTTCTGTACTGGGAGTTTTTGACTACGGTTACTCCATGGCATTTATATAATGCAAAACTGCAAAGAATCACAAAAGCAGCAGCTCAGTAAAGCACAGAATCATTAGCAAAGAATTCCAAAAAGATAAGCTCAGTAATGTACAAAATCATTTGCAAAGAATCACTAAAGGATAAGCTCAGAAATGCTCCCAGTCATCACTACCAAAGATTGTCCTTAATGATTTACAAAGATCCAGCACCAATTACCCACAGACTTCACCATCAGCCACACCCACGCATCCGCTGAGGAAGCTGCCCCAGCCAAGGACTGGAGAGCCACTCCCGGACACTGGGAATTGATGCAGGTGTCTCCAGCCACGGGTGAGGCTTCCACCCTGGCTGTGAGAGAGCCCAGCTTTGACAGTGCTGAATAAACAAACTGACAGCACTGCCAGTGTGGGAACATCTGCTTTCATTCTCCATTTGGTTCCTCCCTGTCACAATCCGCTAACACAAGCGGGAGTTGTGATGGTTCGTTACCCAAATCTCAGAGTGCAAAAGAAACAGGGACTAGTATTTTATTTCAATCAAAATCAAAGCCACTTTTATTGAGTGCCAACAACACGATTATGCGATAGAGGAGAGAAGGAGATAAAGGGTTGAGAGGGAGGGAAGGAGAGAAGGGGGGGTTATAGCTACTGCGGCATGACGACGTCTTCATTGTCCAGATCTGATGGATTCCGTCTCATCCGTGGGGAGATCTCGTAGGGGTCTTTTTTGAGAGTCTCTTTATAGTCTTTTTGAAAGCGAGGGGCAGGTGACCAAGAGGTGAGGGAATCCCTCCAGAGGCGAGGGGCAAATGGCCAGGAGGTGGGGGAGTAGGGCCCATTGTTTCAGGGTGCGGGTGCAGGTGCACAAAGCAGATCGTTCCTGTGCAGTCCTTTTCGCACTGGTCGCAGGAGAGACACGGTCTCACAGGCATGTGCACACCTCTGCACCTGGGAGGCATCCCACCAGTATCTGACCCAGACTTTGTTGTGCAAAAGTCCTCTTTTCCCTTTAGGGTCTTTGGGTTTTCAGCCTCTGTTTCTGTACATAGTTGTGAGGCAGATGAGGGATTTATGTCCAGTCTCTTACAGTCCCAAAGCCTGGCCAGAGCCCAAGGAGGAAACAAGGCAGTTGACTTTGATCAAACACTTCCAAACAAAGCCAGATGAGGCCTTGTCTGGTTAACAAACACAGAAAGGTAAATCCATGTTTCACCAATGCACAGGCACACAGATCATATTGCTAATAATGATTAATTAATGAGCAGATAGAAATAAAACTTTTGGTTGGAAGGTTCATCCTGAGGTCACCTTTGGCTCAGGGCCCGGTGTTCAGGCCTTGGTACTTCAATCTCTGCTTTGACCTACAGATGAACTACAACCTTCAGAAAAGTTCTTTCAGTAACAGAGCCTTAGATATTAGGCATAAAGGCATCGCCTCTTGTTCTTGAATTAAGTGCTGTTCAAGTTCATTACTCAGAACTATAATTCACATTCCTTTTAAAACAGGCCAAATGAGTTGCTATTCTCTGTTATTTATCAAATCCCCATTTCTTCCTTGAGACTGTGTCTCTTTCAAGACAAGTCTGAATGCTCCATTTTCCAGCACTAAGTGTTACAACAACAATTCGAACATGGAATCATAACACACCAAGTGCTCACTCTGCAATGATTGCAGTGACTGACATGAATGCATTTTCAGCAGTCTCCAGTTTAGCAGCCATTAAGCCAATGCCACCAAGAAGGATTTTCTTCTTTCTGCCACTCTTGTGCTGCTCTTTCTATCAAGGTGATTCCTGATTGTTGGACTTCAAACCCATCACTGACAGAAGTACAACATTCCTGTCCTCTAATGGCCCAGCTTCCGCCTTGGCCAGCAAGCAGATAATCCAAGGCCATGCAGCTCTGTAGAGCCCCCATTGGTGTTTGTTGGAGCTCACAGGATGTGCTGTTGGATATTTTAACAGCATCATTTGCTGCTTCTTCTAATAATCGATTTAGCTCATTAATGTAAACTCCACTGTCGGTGGCGAGAGAAGCAAGATGCAGAGACTCAGTGTGAGTCATAAATCAAGCTCGTTTATTGTCAGACAGTGCACATACTTATACTACTTTACGTGCTCAAAATATTATTTACTTACAGAAGTTTCACACGGGATCTTTCTCTAATTAGAGCACTACATTATTATCAGAAGGCTACAATAACAGTTTCTTCTGCCAAGTTAATCTTTGGACACCTGCAGCTTGTTTTCAGCTTTCATGTCTCCCTTTCCCACAGCTGTCTTGAGGATAACCTTGAGCAGAGGAATAGCTTTCATCTATGGGGCCTGGATTACTCACTTATACCTTATGTCTGTGCAGCCAGAGATGGCCATTTCCCAACACTCCACAGGACGAGGCAGCGCACACAGGGCACAGGGGGAACCAGAATCTTTGGCTTTCTGAAATCCAAGGCACTCTTTGGGTGGGAAATGTTCTCTTGGCCCCAGCTCTTCCCTGTGCTTGTTGCTGAAGGAGCCTAAGCAGTGGCCCTGTGGCTGGGAGTGCTGTGACAGTGGCACTGAGCAGCTCCAGCACCCCGAGCTCTATTGACATTGGGAGTGATGGCAAAGCACAGAAATCCTTTCACATCGTGGCCTCTAACTACAACAGGGTTCAGTTTCTCCTGAAAGGGAAATCTTACTGAATCCTGTCCAATTGATAATTGCACTCCTTTGTTCCACAGCACAGTTTTCTTGAACTGTCCCTGCACTGACTTCGAATCAGAGCCCATGGACAGAGTTCTGGCCACCCCACAGGGTGGGCCCTCCAAGGGAATCCCATTCCTCCCAACATCAGTTCACAACATATCCAGCAATATTAATTACATTGAGTATTTTGGCTACTTTCATCTTTACATTCTCATAACAATTTTCATGACTAATCCCTTGGTGAAACTCTAGAGGTGTTTCTGACAAACAAAGATTCTGGTTGACTGTCAAGATACAACTTACAGACATCAGAAGAATTTCAGTGACAAAGTTGTTCTTTCTTTATCCTCAATCTCATTTGGTTAGGAACAATAATTCCATTGTCCACAGAGCTGGTGCCTTTTTATTCTACAATTATGCACCCAGGGTATTTACTGTTTAACTTTACTGCAGAGTATGCAAGAACACTGTAATCTTTTATCTGCTTCTCCACTGGTTCCACCCACTTTTATTATCCTGTGTAAACACTTTTATATTCCTTTATCTTTTCTGCTTGTTAGTCTTTAAGCTCTATTCAGCAACTTCAGGGGAACTGGAAATTTCCACCCTTTATGTTATTTATCCTCCTGGCCCCCTGCAGTGCTCCAATTCCTTCCCAGTGCCACTCCTGGTGCCCTGGGAAGCCCCCAGGAGCAGGCAGGGCCCTGGCTGTGCCCCCTCCCCACGGAACCCCCAGACTCCACATTCCCTCTCCCACCTGCAGCAGCCACTCCCTGCCTGGAGCATTTGTGCTTTGCCTTTTCCAGCTATTTCCTAGGATCTGATGTAAAAACAAGCAGTGAGGGGCAGGGGTGGGGCAGTCTGGGGGTGGGGGCACAGCACGGCTATAACCGGGGGGAGCTCCCCCTGCTCCCGTCCCCACCGCGGAGCCGCTCCATCCCAGCCTTGTCCTCGGTAAGTGCCAGCCCCTCACTGCCCCCTTCCCCTCACCTTGCTGCTTCTGCTCCCAAAATTAATGCCTTTGAGCCCATAAGATCCTAAGGCTCTGCTTTGGAGCTCCAAAGCTTCCTAAATGGGTGCTACAGAGTCTGAAATCTGCCTAAATTGGCCTTTTGGAGCCCAAAAGCACTTCAAATCACTGGTTTTGAGGCAAGAATATCCCCAAATGTCTCTCCCTGACCCAAAGTTTCTGACCTTAGGCCCAAGATTCCCTAAATCAGTGTTTTAGAGCCCCAGTGCCCCCTAAAGCAGTATTTCTGAACCCCAATGTGTCCTGAATTGCTATTTCAGGTCCCACAAGCTCCCCACATGCATTTCTGGGCCCAAGAGCTCCCGAAATTGAACTTCCTGAGGCCCAAAGCCCCCTAAATGAGTGGATTTGAGCCAAATGCTCCCCAAATGGGTGTTTCTCAACCACAAAGCTCCCTAAAGTGCTCTTTCTGGGCTCCAAATCTCCCTAAATCTGTATTTGGGACCCCAAAAGCTCTCTCAATGGAGGTTTCTGAGCCCCAGGGCTCCCTGAATCACTGATTCTGAGACCTAAAGCTCCCAAACTTGCAGTATCTGAGCTCAAAAGCTCCTGAGAGGGGTTTCTGAGCTCTGAAGAACCTGAAATTGCTGGGTTTGAGCCCCAAAGCTCCCTAGATAATTTTTTTTTCTGAGCCTAGAGAAGATCCCTAACCAGGTGTTTCTGAACCCAGAAACTCCATAAATCACTCTTCCTCACACCAAGAGCTCTCCAAATGGGTATTTGGGAGCCCTAAAGCTCCCTGAATCGCTCTGAGTCCAGATGCTCCCAAAATCGGTACTTTAGACCCGCAAAGTTCCCTAAATTGCTGGTTCTGTCTCTTCTAAAAGCTAGCTGTACTCATATTTCTTGAGCACAAATCTCCCTATATTGACTTCGTTGGGAGGTTGAAAAACTCTTTAATTTTGTATTTCTGAGCACAAATCATCCTGAAGCAAATGTTGCACATTCCCAGTCCTCCCTAAATTGGTGTTTAGGACCCTAAAATGTCCTTAAATGGCTGTTTCTGAGCCCAAAATTTCTCTAAATTGCTGTTTCTGAGCTCAAAATACCCCTAAATTTTTTTTCATTTTTTCTGTTTTGAGCCAAAAGTTTGCTTAATTAATGTTTCTGAGACTTGGAGCTCCTTAAGTGTTTTATTTGTTTCTGAGCCCAAAAAGTCCCCAATTCTGTCTTCTGGATCCCTAAAGCCCCCAGGATTGCTCTTCCTCTGCTCCAAAGCTCCTGAAGTGACTGTTCTGGCCCCAAAGCTGCTGAAATTGGGGTTTCTCAGCCATCAAGTTCCCAAAATCAGTGTTCAGAGCCCTGAGCCCCCCTAACTCAAGCCATGTGCCCTGTTGGCCATCAGCCCATGGGGTTCACTCCCAGTGCTCCCAGTGTCACTCCCTGGCTCCCCCCATTACTCCCAGTTCCCCTCAGTGCTCCCAGTATCATTCCCTGGCTCCCCCCATTACTCCCAGTGACCCCGCCCCAGTGCTTCCAATTCCCCCCCAGTGCTTCCAGTTACATCCCAGTGCTCTCAGTTGTTATAAATGAGTTATTGGCAAAGTGAATGGTTAACAGGAGTTGGAGAGAATTTGAGTTATTAATAAAGGAGAAGTTTGTTTACATGTTAATTGAGGAAGAGTTGCAATATTAGTAATGGAATAGTAGTTATGCATTTGCCACATGTTACGGTAATCAAATGGTTTACTGTAAAGACTTATGAAAATTAACTCAGTTGTTATTGAGAACTGTTTTATGGGGGGGGGGGGGGATGGCGTGGAGAAAATCCTAGAAAGATCACTGCGTCAAGGAATATGAAGCCACCACTCAGAAACCGAAGGACAATGAAAGTTCTAGAAGAATGTCGTAGAATGAACATGGCATCAGAGCCACCAGTGAGCAGCGGCGAGAGGCGGATACCAAAGCCGGACTAACCAATGGCGGCGAGGAATGGAACTGGGTATAAAAAGACTGGACCCTGCTGTCAGAGGAGTCTTCTTTACCTTCCCTGTGGATGGTAGAGGGACTCGATTCCACACTGGAATTGTAAAATTTTTAATTTTGTGGTTCGGCGGGTTTTGTCCCTGATTGTTTGGGGGTTTTCTTGTTGCCACTCTAAATTGCTATTAATTGGTTCTCTGTTAAATAAAATTTTTGTTAACAACAATTCAGTCGTCCCTAACACCAGTGACCCCCCAGTGTTCCCAGTTCCCTCCCAGTGCTCCCAGTCCCACCACAGAGCCATTCCTGGTGCCCTGGGACCCCCCAGGACCAGGCAGGTCCCGGCTCTGCCCTTTCCCCCCTCCAGCGGGGCTGCCCCCGGAGCCGCTCCATGACTGCACCTCCCCGATTCCGCTTTCAGTTTTCCAGGGATTTACGGGAAATGGGCGTAAAAGCAAGAACTGAGGAGCTGGGGGAGGGGGAGGAGGGGCAGGGGGAGGAGCCCGTGGAGGTGATAAATAAATCCAGCTGGGATGAGGGCAGAGGGTGCGAGCTTGGGGTGCTGCTGTGCCTGGTTTGGAGCTGCTTCTTCCCAGCCTTGTCCCAGGTAAGCGCCAGCGCCTCGCTCCCGCGTTTCCCCAGGGTTTGCTCCTTCTGTGCCCGAAATCAACTCTTCTACAATTAAATCGCTGGTTTGGAGCTCCAAAGCTCCCTAAATGGGCGTTATTGAGCCCAAAATCTGCTTTATTTGGTTTTCTGGAGCCCTACAACTCTCTAAATGGCTCTTTCTGTCCCAAAAATGTCCCCAAATCGCTCTCTCTGGACCTGAAAGCTCCCAAGATCATTTTTTCTCCACCTCAAACTCCTCAAGTAAGGGTTTCTCAAGCCCGAGATTCCCTAAATTGGTGTTTTAGAGCCCTAGTGCTCCCTAAATCAGTGTTTCTGAATGCAAATGCATCCTGAATTGCTGTTTCAGGTCCCAAAAGCTCCTTAGGTGGGTGTTTTGGAGCCCAAATATGTCCAAAACATTTCCATTCTTAGCTGTGAAATTCCCTAAATGGCTGTTTTTGAGGCCAAAATCTCCTTGAAATGATGTTGCTGAGTCCCAATGAATCCTCAGTTGCTGCTTTTAAGTCCAGAGTCTCTGGACATTGATTTTTCTGAGCTCCAAAGCTCATGAAATGGATGTTTCTGAGCCCTGAGGCTCCCCAAGTGGCTCTTTATGACCCCCAAGTGGCTCTTTGTGACCTTCAAAGCTCCCAACGTGACTTTTTCTGAGCACTGCAGTTCCCTAAACATTTGTTCCTGAGCCCAAGAGCTCCATAAATTGGAATTTTGAATCAAAAGTTGTCTAGAGGGGACTTTCTGTGGCCAAATCTCTCCAAATCAGTGGATTTGAACAAAATGCTCCTTTAACTGGCCTTGCTCAACTTTCAAGCTTCTTAAAGTTGGGGCTTTTTCTGGGCCAAAAATCTCTCTAAATCAGTGTTTGGGACCCCGTAAACTCCCTAAGTCACTAATTCTGAGCCCAGAAGTTCCCTAAATCACTGATTCTGAGCCCAAAAGCTCCTGAATGGAGTTCCTGAGCCCCTAAGAACCTGAAATGGCTGGCTTTGAGCTCAGAAACTCCCTACATCATTTTTCTGAGTCAGACCCATCCCTAAATGGTTTGGAAGGCTGTGCCTGAGCACTGGTGAAATGCAGCAGAAGGGGAGAGGCTCTGCCTGAGGGTGTCAGGGAGGATGAGGATGGGAGATGTGAAGAGCAGCTGGGATGCCTGGAGATCCTCAATAGGATGGGCAAAGGTTAACTTGTTTTGTGTGAGTGAGCAATGAAGGGCTCAGAAAGGGAGACACTCCTGGCAGTTCAGAAACTCCTGATCAGGGAGAGTTGGCAGAAGAGCCCTGGGAGCAACGTGGAGGAGTCTCCAGGCCAGTGAGCAGGATCCCTTGGGGAATGGCAACTGCCCTGGCATTCATGGCCAGGCAAAGCAACAGGGTTCCAGCAGCCTGGGGCATCCTGGAGTGATGGCTTAGCAGAGCTGCCTGGTGGGTGAATGGGGGGGGATGCTCACGGGGACCTGGCCCACAAGGAAGAGCTGCTCAGGGCTCTGCTCACAGCCAGGAAATAGGGGGCTCCCAGGCACCAAAGGGTGGGACTAAGGCCAGCAGCAGAGCACAGAGCTGGGGCTCCAGAGGAGAAGACTTGGATGAACTCGGGGTGCTGAACCAGGTGGTGGCAGGGGCAGCAGCTGCAAAGGGTGAAGGAGCTCAGGGAATCTGATAGGCCCTACAGGGCAGCCTCTTGCAAGGTGTATTGGGTCTGACTGGGGTAAAGCTCACAGCCCTTACACTGCTGTACTTTGCTTTGGTAGCTGGCGTTGATAACAGAGCAGTGTTTTGGCTACTGCCAAGCTGTGCTGGCCCTATGACATTCCTTCCCCCACTGATGGGGATGGGGGGGGGCAAGATCCTGGGAGGGGACACCAGCAGGCCAGCTGAGCCCAGTCAGCCAAAGGGATATTCCATACCATATGACATCAGCTCAGATATATAAGGGAAGGAAGAGAGAAGGAGGAGGAGGCACTCAGGGCTGGCCCATGTTTGCCTCCTCGAACAACCACCACGCGTGCTGAAGCCCTGCTTCCCAGGAAGTGTCCGGACATCGCTGCTGATGGGAAGTAGAGATTGATTGTTTTCCCTTCTTGCTCTTGCGCGCTCAACTTTCAACTTGCTTGTTCTATTTTTTTTTCCCACTGTAATAAAACTGCCTTTACTTACCCTGATAGTCTTTTTCAATATTATCCTCTCCCCTCTCCCAGCGGGAGGGGGAGTGATAGAGTGACTGAGTGGGCACCTGGCCCCTGGCCGGGGTCAACCCACGACACAAGGGCAGGAAGGGTCTCTCCAAGAAGCCAGGAGTAAAGCACTCATCTGCTGAGGCTCTTGGCTGAACTGAGTGAGCTGCAGGGTGAAAAGGCAGCACATGGGAGGTGGAGCACATGAGCCAGCAGCAAAGACAGCCAGCAGCACCCTGGGCTGTGTGAGCAGGAGCACAGCCAGGGGAAGGGTTGGAGCCCTGTGCCCAGCACATTTACACCACACCTGCCCAGTGACAGGGGAGCTGTGGCACTCAGGAGCCACTGCACTGCTGGGTCACTGAGGTGGGAATCCTCCTGCTGTCCCTCAGGTGCTGGTGGGATTTCCCTAAGAATATCAGTGTCTGCAACAACAAAACCAACAGCAAAAGCATGACTGCCCAAACAGAAATATCTGCAGCAGAGCAATCTGCACCTGCAGTCACCTGCACCTCTGGGCAGTGCCAATGGAATCGCTGTTTGCAATATCCAGCAGTGACACCCCCTCCTCACAGGACTTCACAGGCAGTGACCGTCCCCTGGGCTGGGCACTGTTGAGGGCCCTCAAGTGCTGTGTCCAGTTCTGCCAGAGAGCATTGAGTGGGAAAAGGATGCTGCTCCCTGGACCATCCTGGGGCCTTCACTGGGCTTTGCTGAGCCCAAAATCTGCTTAAATAGGTTTTCTGGTTTTAAATTGGTTGCTGAGGGTTGAAGGAGCCCTGCTGCTGTCACCAAAATTTGGGAGGAAAAAAACCTCTTTAACACTACAATTGAAGTGATGGAGAATCAGGCATTACTTTATTCTGGCCAGGATGTGCCATGGAAAATATTCCATACACACTTGCCTTTTCCCAGGCTTTCTGCAGATCTATGCACCAAAAACCTCAAAGCAGTTCCTGTTCATTGGTCCCAAATTACACAATTTTTCTAATATTTGGTTTCTCATTGGCCATGGATTCCTTTGCCTCCAATGCTAATTTGGTCCTCACTCCTTGGTTCCCTTATCAGTCTTTTCCTGACCAGGTGTCTCCAGTCATGCCAGGGGGCAACATCTGGGGTTGATGTTTTTTGATGGTTGTTATTTTTTGTGGATCTCCTCTGCTACTCCCAGTCTGTTGAGATGTTCAGCTCTCCTGTGTTGAGTGGTGATGTCCCCTGAAGAAACCTTAACATTCCTTTCCTCAGGTCAAAGGCAAACCAAGCCTGACTAGAGAAATAAAAGAAAAACTTTTAAAAGTGATACGATTTCCAGCACTGCCCTCCAGAGCCACCAGGGCTTCCAGTGTCTAGGCCTCATCAAGGCCCAGCATTGTTGCAGAGAGTGAGGGACTGGTCAGGAAGGGTTGGAGTGAGTCCACAAAGTTAATATTTCATAGAATTCTCGTCCTTTGTCCCTTCCTGCTCACAGTCCATTGGTCTCTAGCAAACAGAGGCCTCACCGACAATGCAGGAGAGAGAATTTCTTCTTTCTTCTTATTTTTTTTTCTTTTCCTGGCTGTACTTTTTCTTTCTCCTGCCATCTTCCCCTTCCTTTTCCTTCTCCTTCTCCTCCTCTTTCCCCCCTTCCTTTTGTTTTTTTCCCTCAAAGCTTCATCTTTGGCTCAGGATTGCAGATCTGACCCTGCATAAAATAAGTTTCCTATCTAAACCAGTTGTCAGGGATCCTTCTGAATAGGAGAGAGAGACAAAGAGAGACAGAGAGAGCAATTTCTCTCTGACTGTGACAAGTGGGCTCACCCATTCCTGGACACACAACCTCCTTTCTGTGAGTGATCTGAGCTAAATATCTGAGTTCATCAGTTATCAACAGCAGAGGCATGTTCAGGACAGCTCCATGTGCACATCATCTGTTCATTGTTACTGTTCAGGAAGCCATCACTCTATTGCTCTGCTTTCAGGAGAAAAAACCCCTCTGATACTGAGTGTTTTATGTCACTTATATTCTTTCCCTCTTTTCTTACTAGAACAAATTAGGAAAAGGTAATTGGAAGAAATAGAGCCGGGTTCAGTCCTGGGGTTGGACCTGTGGGACAGACATGGGCCCTGGGGCTGTGGCTTCTGATGGGTCCCTGCTGGCATTTCTCTGTTTCTAGTCCTCAGTGGAGCTTGCTTTCTCACCCAGGTCTCGACTCCCCTTGAACACCAGGAAAGCTTTCTCGACATGCAAGGTTCTTTCTTTTGGCAAGAGGTTCCTTAATTCACCCCCATTTGGGCAGGTCCTTCTCCTTCTCTGGAACACGGCCCTGGGCAAAGAAAAGAAAACATCACAGGGAGCAGACAGCACAGGGAACTGGAGTGCAAGAAAGAGAGGCAGAGCAGAGCAGAGCAGTGAGCTGTGCCCTGAGCAGACCTTTCCTCATGCCTGATCAATCCCTGTTTCTGCCTTGTGCCTTCACCTCGTCATTGCTGCTCTGATGGATCTGGGCAGAAGGGACAGGTGGCTTTGCTGGAAGGGTCAGCGAGGCCATGCTTTCTGCAGCCAGCTGTGCAGAAGAGGATGTTAAGGAAACTTCCCAGTCTGACCATTCCTGAGGCTCTGTGGCCATCACACTCCCAGCACCAGAGACTTTGAGTGCTAGGACCGGAGCCCCTTTGCAGCAGTGGCTCCAGAGCCCCAACGGGCCCCGCTGGACTCCCCCCACTCCCACACTCAGCCCCTGTGTCCTCCCCAGTTCCAGCCCAGTTTTCCCATGGCAGAGTCTCAGATGTCATGTTCCACAAAGCCATTTCATCCTGGCACAGTAACAGAGAAACATCCTGAGCTGTTTCCCCAACAAAAGAACCCCTCGCTTTTATCCCCTCACACTTGGAGTGCCCAAGACTTGCATCTGGCTCTTCCTCCCAAGCCCTTGGCTCCTGCTGTGTCTCTCAGTGTCCCTCCCCTGGCTGTGTCAATGCTCTTGTTGTGCTTTGTTGGCAGTTCATGGGCTCTTGTCTTGGGCTCCCATCCAGAGCTCAACCTGCACCAGGTGTGTTCACAGCCAGGAGGAGGGGAGGGTGGGAGTGAGGTTTCAGTTTTGTCTTTGTTACTCACCTTGCTGCTCTGTTGGGAATTGGCAAGAGAGCAAAGCAATCGTCTCCAAGTGAAATCTGGTTTTCCCATGATGGCAACAGGTGAGGGATGTCCCAGGCTTTATGTGAGTGTTTCAGTTGTATTTTTTTCCTCATGTCCCATTGAGGAGGGGAAGTGAGAGAGCAGCTTGGTGGGCATCTGGCAGCCAGCCAAGGTCAGCCCACCACTGTTCCATCTCCATAGATTTCTTCATAGCTGGCCAGGATAACCTCCAGGATCTGAGTCTGAGGGAGTGGGTAATGGTCCCTTTCCTCTGCAGACAATCATAGCCGGGGGTTGAACATGTGGTTCTGCACTCTGCAAAGGCAGAAGGTGTTAATTTTGACCAAGGACCATGATGTGTGTGGCTATGAGAATTCTCAGTGAGCTCCAGTGCAGCTGAGGTAGGTTGGGGACCAGCTGGGAGTCCATCAGAACATCTTATCAACTGCCTTCCCTTCTCTAGTCCTTGCCACCACAGAGATTTTGCTCCTCTATTCTGTTGCACTGCAGAGTGAACCTTGAGGAAAGGACACTGGAGGCAAGAACTGAGGACATGGCAGGAGGATCTGGAAAGAGCTGCATTTCTTCTGTTTAGACAGTGATGGAAAGAAAAATAAGTAATTTTAAAAACCCTGAGTAGATCAGAGGTTTGAGCAGTATAAAGGATATGTGTGTCCCAGAAAAGCTCTTTAATGAAGTCCTAGGGAAATATCACAGCAAAGTTTCCTCTTTTTCATTTTTCTTCTTCTTTTCATGTGAACCTAATGGTGAGAAGGAATTAGTGGGTTGCAGCTTGCCTTCCTGTTGGCAGGTAAGTGTGCTGGATCCCATTCCTTTTGTCTGTGGCCATCCTTGGGAACCCTTGGGATGTGATGTGTTATCCCTGAGAGAAGTGAGGCCAGTGGAGATCTCTCCCCTGAGCACATTACCTGCAGAGCCCCTTCCAGAGCACAGCAGGTGGCCTGGCCTTGGGGTGGGGTGAATTGATGAATTTGGTCAGAGGGGTGACCTTCTCTGACCAGAGACACATCCTGCTCTAGCAGGGGGTGTTGCTGATCAAGGCTATGAGGGTCAGGCTGAAATGAATGTGCCAAGGGACAGTGAAGGCACCTGGGAGGTTCCTCTCCACTCCTGGAGGGTGAAGCAGGAGAGTCTCAGCCTCTCATGGGTGGCTGTGCTCTGGTGGGACTGTGCTGAGGCACCTGTGTGGTGCCTGAGTGCTGTGGCAGCCGAGGCAGCTTCCTGGCCCAGGAGAGCCTGAGTGGGCCCCTTAGTGGGCCCAGCACTGCCATGGGGCTCCTGGTCACCAGGACCTCATGGTTCCTGGGCAGGCTCGTGATGTGTTCCGCCCCAGAAGCTGCTTAGTGCAGTCCTGGAGTTTCTTAGGGAAAGGTTGTCCTGGTTTGAAGGACAGGTGTCTGTTAAGGAAGGCAGGAGCCTCCCTTGGAATGGGAAACTGTAACCCCTCTCCCTCTGAATTATTATAAATTTGAAATCAAGAGGCTCTCAGGCAAAGATATGGGAATAGGAATAACAGTTCTTTACTACTATCTAAAACAAGGATAACAAATAAAAACAACTATAACGTTAACCAACAAACAGAACCAGAAACCTAGTGGCAGCCTGCTCGGCTTCAGGCACCTTTTCCCTTTGGTGCAGTTCCAGTCACAGCCTGCAGGGGCGCTCTGGGTGTGATGATTCCCTGGTGGCTGCAGGGGCTGCTCTGGCGTGAGCTCAGGTAGCACACGGCGAATGGCGACTGCCCGAAGCACGGAGGGATGGAGGAGAGCCCTTGCTCCACAGACCCTCGGGAGGGGCAGCTGGTGTTGGTGCCACAGCAGGATCCCCGGACACAGGGAGCTGGGACGGCAAGAGGTCTCGTGCAGGGGGAGCCCCGCTACAATGTAGCAGAGAAACTCGGAGCGGGCTGGTGGCAGGCAGGTCGGCTCCCGATGGGGCAGAGGGCAGAGACTCACAGCAGACAGACCGGCAGCTCCGCGCTGGCTTCTCAGGGGCCGTGGGTTCAGCAGACAGCAGCTCTGACCGTCCAGCTCCGAGGGTCCCGAGCAAGAGGGCGTGACCTCCCCCCTGCCCTTGCTTTTCAGTCTCTCCAAATCTCGCGTTACCAGGCTCTGCTTCCATGAGGGGCAATTTTGCCCCACCCTGCCACGGAGAAAAGGCTCTACCCTTGTGCTTTGTTTCTCTTAAGTACCCAGTCATTTGTGTCCTAGCAACCCATGGGAGAAAAATTCCTGAGGAAAAGAACCAGATCCAACCTTCAACATTCTCCACCCCGAATTTTTTTCCCATGCAAACACCTTACATCAAATTTAAACTTTCAAGGTATATACATACATGCAGATACAGATACAAGCGCAGTGTCATAAGTAGTTCACCCTAAAACAAGATCTCCTTGAGGTATGCATCGGGTCTCTCCATCCCTTTGTATCACCTACCAGGTGCAGCCCGGCCTCTGAGCAAAGACAACCCTCCGGATGGGATTGTCTTTACTTGAGGCAGAGTTTACCCAAACAGTCTTTCCCAGCATACCTCTCATGTGTACTACTGGAACTTTATCTCCATTTGTTGTTCGCAAGGGGTCAGAGTGGGCAGGCCCGGCCCGGCTGGAGGAACCTCGGGTGTTCACTAACCATGTGGCCTTTGCCAAATTAGTCTCCCAGTTCTTGAACGTCCCCCCACCCAGTGCTTTCAAGGTGGTTTTGAGCAGGCCATTGTACCGTTCAACTTTCCCAGCTGCTGGTGCATGATAAGGGATGTGGTACACCCACTCGATGCCATGTTCCCTAGCCCAGGTGTTTATAAGGCTATTTTTGAAGTGAGTCCCATTGTCGGATTCAATTCTCTCGGGGGTACCATGTCTCCAAAGAACCTGTTTTTCGAGGCCCAGGATGGTGTTCCGGGCAGTGGCATGAGGCACAGGGTAGGTCTCCAGCCATCCTGTGGTGGCTTCCACCATTGTGAGAACATAGCGCTTGCCTTGGCGGGTTTGGGGCAGTGTGATGTAATCAATCTGCCAAGCCTCTCCATACTTGTATTTGGACCACCGTCCACCATACCATAGAGGCTTTACCCGCTTGGCCTGTTTGATCGCGGCGCACGTCTCACAATCATGGATCACCTGGGAGATACTGTCCATGGTTAGGTCCACCCCTCGGTCTCGTGCCCACTTATAGGTGGCATCTCTGCCCTGGTGGCCTTAGGCATCATGGGCCCATCGGGCTAGGAACAGCTCCCCTTTGTGTTGCCAGTCTAAATCTATCTGTGCCACCTCAATCTTTGCGGCGTGATCTACCTGCTTGTTGTTCTGGTGTTCTTCGTTAGCTCGGCTCTTAGGGACATGGGCATCTACATGGCGGACCTTTACGGGTAGCTTCTCTACCTGAGTGGCAATGTCTTTCCATTCATCAGCTGCCCAGATTGGCTTTCCTCTACGCTGCCAGTTGGCCTTTTTCCACCTTTCCAGCCAACCCCATAGAGCATTGGCTACCATCCACGAATCGGTGTAGAGATAGAGCTTTGGCCACTTCTCTCAGCAATGTCCAGGGCCAGCTGAACAGCTTTGAGTTCAGCAAATTGGCTCGACCCACCTTCTCCTTCAGTGGCTTCTGCAACTTGTCGTGTGGGGCTCCACACAGCTGCTTTCCACTTCCGGTTCATCCCTATGATGCGACAGGAACCATCAGTGAAAAGGGCGTAGCACTTTTCTTCATCTAGCAGTTGATTATATGGTGGAGCCTCCCCAGCCCGGGTCACTTGTTCTTGCTCCTCTTCATCAGTGAGACCAAAACTCTCACCTTCTGGCCAGTTTGTAATTATTTCTAGGATCCCAGGGCGGTTCGGATTTCCAATGCGGGCGCGCTGTGTGATAAGTGCGATCCACTTACTCCATGTGGCATTGGTGGCGTGGTGGGTAGAGGGAGCCTTTCCTTTGAACATCCACCCCAGCACTGGTAGTCGAGGTGCCAGGAGGAGTTGTGCTTCAGTGCCAATTACCTCTGAGGCGGCTTGAACTCCTTCATAGGCGGCCAAGATTTCTTTCTCTGTGGGGGTGTAGTTGGCTTCAGACCCTCTGTAACTCCGGCTCCAGAATCCCAGCGGTCGGCCTCGAGTCTCTCCAGGCACCTTCTGCCAAAGGCTCCAGGACAAGCCCTTGTTCCCGGCTGCAGAGTAAAGCACATTCCTCACCTCTGGTCCCGTCCTTACTGGGCTAAGCGCTACTGCATGAGCGATCTCCTGCTTGATCTGGGCAAATGCTTGTTGCTGTTCAGGGCCCCAGTGAAAATCGTTCTTTGTGCGGGTGACCAGGTAGAGAGGGCTCACAATCTGGCTGTACTCTGGAATGTGCATCCTCCAAAAGCCTATGGCCCCTAGGAAAGCTTGAGTTTCCTTTTTGTTAGTCGGCGGAGACATCGCAGTGATCTTATTGATGACCTCCGTGGGAATCTGGCGCTGTCCATCTTGCCATTTTACCCCCAGGAACTGGATCTCTCGAGCAGGTCCCTTGACTTTGCTTTTCTTGATGGCAAAACCGGCTTCCAGGAGGATCATGATGATCTTCTCTCCTTTCTCAAATACTTCTGCTGCCGTGTTCCCCCACACAATGATGTCATCGATGTATTGGAGATGCTCTGGAGCCTCACCCTTTTCCAGTGCAGCCTGGATCAGTCCATGGCAGATCGTGGGGCTGTGCCTCCACCCCTGGGGTAACCGATTCCAGGTATATTGCACACCCCTCCAGGTGAAGGCGAACTGAGGCCTGCACTCTGCTGCCAGAGGGATGGAGAAGAACGCATTGGCGATGTCAATGGTGGCATACCACTTTGCTGCCTTGGACTCCAGCTCGTACTGGAGCTCCAGCATGTCTGGCACAGCAGCACTCAATGGTGGAGTCACTTCATTCAAGCCACGATAGTCTACAGTCAATCTCCATTCCCCATCAGACTTGCGCACAGGCCAGATGGGGCTGTTGAAGGGTGAGTGGGCTTTACTGACCACTCCTTGGCTTTCCAGGTCGCGGATCATCTTGTGGATGGGGATCACGGCGTCTCGATTCGTCCGGTACTGCCGGCGGTGCACTGTCGAGGTGGCAATTGGCACTTGTTGCTCTTTTACTCTCAGGAGTCCCACTGCATTTGGATTTTCCGATAGTCCAGGCAAGGTGTTCAGTTGCCTGATGCCCTCTGCCTCCACAGCCGCTATTCCGAAAGCCCACCTGAGTCCCTTTGGGTCTTTGTAATAGCCATTCCGGAGGAAGTCTATGCCCAGAATACATGGGGCCTCTGGACCAGTCACAATGGGGTGTTTCTGCCACTCCTTCCCGGTCAGGCTCACCTCGGCTTCCAACAAGTTAATTGCTGTGATCCCCCTGTCACCCCGGCAATAGAAACAGGTTCTGCCCCCACATGTCTGATGGAATTAAGGTACACTGCGCACCAGTATCAACTAACGCTTCATATTTTTGTGGTTCTGATGTGCCAGGCCATCGGATCCACACTGTCCAAAAGACCCGGTTTTCCCGTGCCTCTTCCTGGCTAGAGGCAGGGCCCCTCTAGCTCTGGTTGTCATTTCTTTCTTGGGCGTACATGGTAGAGGTCCCCTCGAGGGGATCTAAGAGATCGTCCTCCCTTCTGTAATATCTGGCATCTCGGTCACAGGAGGCTGAGGCTACCTTCACTTTAGTAGACCCCCCGCCTCGGTTAGTATTTCCCTCCTTGAGTTGCTGTACCCGTGCTGCCAGGGTAGCAGTGGGTTTTCTATCCCACTTCCTCATGTCTTCTCCGTGATCACACAGGAAGAACCACAGCTCAGATCGTGGGGTGTACCCTCTCTCCCTGGCTGGGGGGCGCTGGGCTCTGACTTTGGGGCTTGTGACTCGCACTGGTGCCGCACTCATCAACCTCATCTCCTCCCTCACCTCCCTCATCATCTCCTCTCTGAGGTCTTTGACCACAGCAGAGACCTGAGCCTGTATTGGGCCACTGATCATACTATCATAATTCCTGAGTTTGGTGGCTATGGAGCCCACTGTCTCTCGGTTGTCATCAGCATTAATTGTTGCAATGAAGATGGTGTATTGGGAGGGCCCTAGCTTTGCCAGATTCCACAACATTTGCCCTGTACACTTGACCTTGTCGGGGTCGTTATCATGTTGTCCATCCCTCCCAAAGAGTACCTCCAATATTGCCACCTCCCTCAGCTGTTGGATTCCCTCCTCAAGGGTCTTCCATGGTCTTCTATGATGATACTCCTGCATTCTCTCCCTGTTGACAAACCTCTCTCTTACACTTATTAAAAGCCGTTCCCAGAGAGACAGGGGCCCGTCATCTCTTCCGAATACCTGATCAACCCCTGAGTCCTGGGACAAGGGTCCCAGCTGCTTTGCCTCAATACTATCCAGCTGCACGCCCATACCCATAAGGTCCCAGACCCGAAGTAACCAGGTTGTAAAAGGCTCACGACCCCGTCGCACAATGTCTTTTCGTAGATTACGGAGACTGTCATACCTCAGGGACTCAGTAGTGATTTCAATCCTTGGCCTCCCTACTGGTTGAGAGGGCCCTGCTTCCCCATCATTACTCACTGACTGCTCTGGTTTGACCTTAGTCTTCCTCTTTTCCACAGGGGCAACTGCTACTGGCTGTGGCTGCCCCTCTGATCTGACTGGAGCCTGAGCGGTGATAGCGTCCCTGGGTTCCTCTGCTGCCTCATTAGACTCTCCCTCTTTGGGGTACGGGAAGGGTTTCCCACCAGCTGGGCAAGTGTATTCCTTCAGCACTTGGCCCATCTCACGTATCTCTTTCACCAGGACTCCCACCCAATCCGGGTGGGTTGTTTCTGAGGTGGGTTGTGGGACCGGGTCAGACTCTGTAGCAACATCCCTAGTCTCTGGGGCAATGTCAGGTTCTGGGATGGTGTCCCTAGTTTCTGGGGCCATGTCAGGTTCTGTGGCTACATCCCTAGTCTCTGGGGCCGTGTCAGGTTCTGTGGCTACATCCCTAGTCTCTGGGGCAATGTCAGGTTCTGTGGCAGCATCCCTAGTTTCCAGGGCCAGGTTAGTTTCTGTGGCAGCATCCCTAGTCTTTGGGGCCATGTCAGGTTCTGGGGCCCCATCCCTATTGTCTGGGGTAGATGTCAGAGTGGCTATCCAAGTCAGAGCCCCCTTATCCCTGAATGCTAAATAGAGCAGGCCTATCAGCAACACCAGCCACTGTATGGTATCATTAGCATCTAGAGAAGATTTGAACCCCTCAAAGATTGGCGGGATAGGCCCAAAGAGCTGGGTGAAGGGTTGTGAGAACATTTCTTTTGGTGTCACTTCCTCACAGTAGGTACCATTATTAAAGTAACCCTGAAAACATGTCATTAGTGTGTGGTAGCTGTGAATCCACATGCCTGCCTTCCAGAGGAAGTTGAAAATCCATGAATTCCTCACCTTATTGACCCATGACACAAACTGTATAACAGCCACTGTAGCCTTAGTTATAGGGCCCATGTTTAGATATGGGGCTGCAAATGGGAGAGAAACAGCTGTGACCACTTGCCATACGAACCGGAATAAGCTAGACCACATGGTGCAACCTAATGAGGTTCCTATATCCAGCACAAAAAAACTGCGTTACTCAAGAACTGTTATCCTTCTTCCCCTCGATGCCCTCGTGCCCCACCGTTGGGCGCCAAATTCTGTCCTGGTTTGAAGGACAGGTGTCTGTTAAGGAAGGCAGGAGCCTCCCTTGGGATGGGAAACTGTAACCCCTCTCCCTCCGAATTATTATAAATTTGAAATCAAGAGGCTCTCAGGCAAAGATATGGGAATAGGAATAACAGTTCTTTACTACTATCTAAAACAAAGGATAACAAATAACAACAACTATAACGTTGACCAACAAACAGAACCAGAAACCCAGTGGCAGCCTGCTCGGCTTCAGGCACCTTTTCCCTTTGGTGCAGTTCCAGTCACAGCCTGCAGGGGCGCTCTGGGTGTGGTGATTCCCCGGTGCCTGCAGGGGGCGCTCTGGCGTGAGCTCAGGTAGCACACGGCGAATGGCGACTGCCCGAAGCACGGAGGGATGGAGGAGAGCCCTTGCTCCACAGACCCTCGGGAGGGGCAGCTGGTGTCGGTGCCACAGCAGGATCCCGGGACACAGGGAGCTGGGACGGTAAGGGGTCTCCACGTGCAGGGAAAAACCCCGCTACAATGTAGCGGAGAAAAGCGGGCTGGTGGCAGGCAGGTCGGCTCCGGATGGGGCAGAGGGCAGAGACTCACAGCAGACAGACCGGCAGCTCCGCGCTGGCTTCTCAGGGGCCGTGGGTTCAGCAGACAGCAGCTCTGACCGTCCAGCTCCGAGGGTCCCGAGCAAGAGGGCGTGACCTCCCTCTGCCCTTGCTTTTCAGTCTCTCCAAATCTCGCGTTACCAGGCTCTGCTTCCGTGAGGGGCAATTTTGCCCCACCCTGCCACGGAGAAAGGCTACAGCCTTGTGCTTTGTTTCTCTTAAGTACCCAGTCATTTGTGTCCTAGCAACCCATGGGAGAAAAATTCCTGAGGAAAAGAACTAGATCCAACCTTCAACAAAGGGAAAGGGGGAATGGTCTCAAGCTGAAGGAGGGTAGGTTTAGATTCGATGTTAGGAAAAAATGGTGAGGCACTGGAACAGGTTGCCAGAGAGGCTGCAGACTCCTCATCCCAGGGAGTTTTCAAGCCCCAGTTTGATAGGGCTCTGAGACCTGGTCTGGTAGAGGATGTCCCTGCCCAGGGCAGGGGGGTTGGAACTAGATGATCTTTAAGGTCCCTTCCAACCCACACCATTCTATGATTCTAGGTCTGATTCCTGACTTTTAACATAACACCACAAAAAAAAAAAAAAAATTGTGCTGTTTTAGTTTCTGGGATTTTAGTTTCAAGAGGGTTTTTTTCTGATTAAATATTAGGTATATTTTATGGTACATTATCTTCTTCATTTACGTTATTCATTACTGTTAAAGTGCTTAATATCTGCTCCGAGTTACCATGCTTTTGCTATGTCTTGATGGAGTTAAAATCTTGAGACTCTATTACCTATGATGGCATAAAATCTGCCCAGGGGAAGCATGCTAAATGTATTTGGCTTTGTGGCAGCTATATGTCTTTTTAATGACTGGAATACTTATTGGTTTCCATTTACTTTTTTCCTAAAAACTATCTGAAGTGTGTCATTATATTGTCAAAGACCACTGGTAAAATAGGACCAGCACCAAGAAAATCTTCCCTGCTTATGTGTGAACTGGCCACCTTAGTGTGGCACTTCAGACTTTCCTTTCTTGGGGAAGTAACTGAATACCAGTCTTTGTTAACATCTCTAAATCTCTTTATCCCATGCATCTTATAATTCTCACTGATATCTGTTCTCCTTCTTCCTGATGTATAGTCTAGTGCACTGAAAAGAGGGGAATTCATGCTAGGCTGTAGGCTATGAAGAATTTTCTGTATTCGTAAGCAAATCAGAACGGAGGTATAGTTGTCCAGGCACTTAAACCGGCCACCTAACCCTTAGAACTGTGACTTTAGCTCCCTTAGTTTCTGAAGTCCTTTCAAATTTTGAGTTACAAAATCTTGCCAGATGGGAGCATGGCCTAATTCTCTGGGAATCCAGCTGCAGTTCTCTCCCTATCTGAAATAACCAACTCAGATTGGTGGGTCTATATTCTGTATCTCCAGGCAACTGCTGAATAAGTTGATTTCTTTGAATTTGCTTATCCCTGCTTGTTATCACTGTCAATGTTGTATTTCAGTGTACTCTGAGATACAGTAAAATCCTTCTGAGATTTAGGGTGCCTCAGAGAAGATACACCACAGTTATGTCTCTTGTTGCTTTCTCCCTTAAATTAACTCCTGATGATCAGAAAGATTAGTAAGCACCAGACATCCTGAGAGGCATAGGCTATTAAAAATTACTGTGCACAATATCTTCTCTTCACAAGTCTTTCTCAATTCAAGAGCTCTAAAGCATTTTCTTCACAGGAATTCCAGAGCACATTACTATTAAACTCAGACATCTAAGGAAATCCACCAAATAAAGAAGATTGGCCTCAAACTGTTAAAATATGCTGTTGTACAACAATCTTCCCAGTATAAACCTGCATTCTCTTCAAGGCTGTCTGCAATGTCTGTATCAAACTGGAAAGAAATGGACACTTGTCCCACATTCACAGTGATGCTGTTCATGAAATCAGCAAGAGAATTACATTCTACTCTCTGCTTTATGCTAAAAGGCAACAGAACCCTTAGAATGGGTATGCCCAACATTCAAAGATTTCTCCTGATACCATTATTGAAATCCTTTGAACAGATTTTTTCAGTCAGTTCAGTCTGTTACTTACTTCAGTCACTACTGACTATCATCCATAGGTCTACAATGTCCTGTGATTTATGTTCCACAGGTGGACCTTTCTCACAATACACTTGTCCACAAAGTGAATCACTTCAACTAATTGCTAGGAGTGGTAGCAACTCCTACGTTTATTTATGGATTTTATAATAAATTTGCTTTATCCAAGTGGAGTCCTGCTATATACCATAATTTTCTCAGAAATCTGCATTTGAAGTACATCAGAAAATAGTTTCTAGAATACCAATTAAATTGAAAGTGAAAAAGAAATTGAAATTGTACTGTATAAGTGTGTTCTTGGGTAGGAAAGCACAGTATATGTCAGGTTGCATCATGACGTGCACTGTTGGCCAGAATTTGATAATTCACAAATGCAAAACACATAGGATTACATGGAGAAAATAAGAAAATATCTCAACGATTTGCAGTTACCATAAAGTGTATTGCTGCTTTTTATAAACCATAGGAAGAAATGTAATTCTGTTATAGAATTGGAATACAGGAAAGCTGGAACTTTCAGTAAGTAAACAGGAGGGTCACATTTTAAACTTGCCGTATAATTTAGGAACTAGTTGCAGAAGTGACAATTTTTTGGGGGGCAACCATCTGATATACTGTTTACCCAGGAAATCAAGCTGTTTTCTACTCAACATTTATTTTGTACCTATTCTATAATCCAAGTCTGTTACGGTTGTAAACCACTGTTATGAAGACCAAAGAGCTCCAGAAGGTCCCAAGGGGGAGGGGGGGCCCTGGTGGAGGGCTCTCGGGACCAGGGGATTTCCCCCTGGGATGGAGGAAACAGTGGTTTAGCCCGGGGTCTGGCGAGATTGCCTGGCGGGATTGCCTAGGTCTCCCTGATTAAGCTATTACTTATGTCAATAATTCCCCGTGTTCCAGAAAGCTCCTCTTTGTTCATTTGTTGATTTGTTCTTCCCTCCTAACCCCTCCCTCTCCTCCCCTCCATTGGACTGTTTACCCTGGACCCTCCCTAACTCTGCCCCTGAACCCTCAGAAGATTGGTTGTTATTCCCCCTTATAAGTTCGTGTCAGGGGATGCTTGAGGCCTCTTGGTCCCTGGGCTCCCTCTGTGCAAGGCTCCGCAATAAACCTGCACAGAATACCCAAACCAGAGGTCCCTCTATTCTCTTCTTCAGCTGTTAGGTGCGCCTGTTCCTCCTCCTAGCACAACACCTGCTAGGCGAGCAGCCCACTGGCAGGCTCATACTTGAAGCCTCCGGAGAGTCACACCCTCGAGAGTGTCAGGGGCACTGGGGATCATCGCTAGCTCATGGCTGCCTGAATCCAGGCGGGCATCCAGGGGCTAAAAGATACAAGTCTATTCTTGTTTTGGGTTTGTTTTTTTTGTGTGTGTGTATAATAGTTGATTATTAAATTCTCTCTTTTCAGTTGATGCCTGAAGGATTTTTCTGCTTTTCTCCTGAATACTTCTTACACTGTTCCCTACATTCACAAGTATTAGCATGCATACTTGTGATGCTTTAGGTGATAGTTTAGCCTGGTTTCATGGTGTTTACTAGGCTGGTAGACTAAACACCCCTGAAGCCACGTAGAGTTAGAAGACCAAACACCCTGTTTTCGTGAGCCCTCAAGGTCTCCTAGTAGGACAGATTTTGTAAACTAGAAGTTAGCCCACCCAGGCCCCTTATTGGGCCCTCCTGGTAGATATGCTAATGTGTAGAGTCTTTAATTGTATACTCGATTGGGGGGAGGGGGCTTTTGCGGCGTGTTCTACCTGGACGGCAGAAGCCATCGAACGGGATCCTATTAAAATACCGAGGTAAACGACCCCCAACCCTTTCACCGTGTCTGAGCCTTTATTTCCTAAGACCAGAAAAAGGCATCAGTCATTGGCGACTCCACCGGGACCCTAGAGACCCCGAAAAGTTGCAGTTTTGGGCTGAGAATATCTCGCCTAGCCCCTTCGCCGGCACCTGCGGGGTTTAAGCGGCAGTCCAAGGCTGTGACCGGGCTCTAGGACCCAGCGCCTGAAAGCACGAAAGAGGTGAGTGAAAGCTGGGGAGACGTGTTTCGGTATTGTGCTAGCACCAGGAGGGAGGTTGGGAGGTTGGGCATGGGGGGGTCTGAGAGGCCCCTAAAAGGGGGGGAAATTACCCCCCTTCCTGCAAAATCGTGGTAAGGAGAGGACGCTCTCCAGTTAAACCACGGGAGGTTGGTGGGTGGGACAACAGCTGCAAGGCGGTTCAGTGGCTTAAGGCGCTGAACTGAAAACTACGAAGCCGGGAATCGCAGGTTCGAGTCCCGGTTGAGAAAACTTTAACAAGTTTTCTCGTGCGTGCAGTTTGGCTGTTTAAGGCTCGTTTCTAAGCAGTTACCGCTAGAGAGAGAGAGACGGTTATTTCCTGGCCGATTTATCTTTTTATAAGTAAAATGGGGTGTAATTTTTCGGTGAATGTGCAAGACCCCGGAGAATCTCCATTAGATCTGGTCTTGAAAAACTGGCGATATTCAACGGGAAGAAGGACCCCCTTGGACACACAGGAGCTGATAATACTCTGTACACGGGTCTGGCCAATGTTAAAATCAGGAGGACAGAGGGTGTGGCCACGCTTTGGGAGTCTAGAAAATGAAATAGTCACAGACCTAATGGTAGAATTGCAAGCTCTGCACAGGTCTGATGAGTTAAAATACGCAGAACTTTTTACCATATTACTGAATAGAGAGGAGGCGTATGAGGTGCAGAAAGGCTGTTTGGAGATGGTTGTAAAAGGGAAAGGAAGCGTGAGGAGGCGGAGAAGGCAGCTAGTGACTAACGAAACGGAGGAAACAGATGTTATGGACATGGTGGCCCCAGCTTTGCGTACGGGCAGGGGGGGATCGCCTCCCGTGCCACCGCCGCCATTACAGCCAGTGCAGTTGGGGCCGGGCGATGGAGGCGCGCAGCCGGCGCTCCCTCCCCCATCCCCACCGGCTCCGCAGCCAGCACCCTCACCCCCTCCCCCACCCCCACTGGCTCCACCGGCTCTGCCAGCGCCAGTGCCACCGCCCCCTCCCCCTCCTCCCCCGCCCGTTCCGAACGCGGGGGCGGGGGCGGAGACTGACCGGCCCCCCGACCATCCGGGTGCTGGGCGTGGGGCGGGGGGGGAGGCAAGCAGGCCCTCGCCCCCTGACCACTCTGGGGGTGGGGAAAAGCAGGGGGAGGGGGCGGGCTGGCCCTCGCCACCCGACCGCCCACGGGGCGGGCACGGGGCGGAGGCGGAGGCCGGCTGGCCCTTACCACCTGACTGCCCACGGGGCGGGCACAGGGCGGGGGAAGAGGCCGGCTGGCCCTCGCCCCCCGACCACCCATGAGACCGGCACAGACCGAAAGCGGAGGCCGATTGGCCCCCTGACCACACAGGGGGCGGGCGAAGGGGCGGAGAGGGCGGAGAGGGAGCTGGCTTGTTGCCGGCTCCTGACCGCCCCTGGGGGGGGCGTGGACCGGGAACGGGGCCTAACTGGCCCCTGCCACCCGACCTGGCCCGAGCCTGGGATGAGTGGAGGTACCCTCAATCTCAGCTTCGCCGCTCTTCCAGCGTCGGGGAGAGGGGCAAAGCCACCCTGACCAGAGGCGGGTGGGACGTGCCTGATCCAAGTTGCTTTTCCAAAAGGGGGGACAGAGACGACCATCCCGGATTCCCCCTCCGCCACTCTGCCAGTGCTGGGATTAAAACTGAATGGGATGATGTGGATACAGATGGTCCCCGAGAGGAGGGTGGCAGGAGGAGGGAAAAAATAGCCCAAGAAGCTATAGGTGCTGCTAGTCCAATTGCAGGGCGCACGAGATCAAAAAGAGATGAAGGGGGAAGGGAAGGGCATGCTCGAGAAGTGCCTCTGAGACAGGCTGTGGGAAATCAGGGAGTGATTTATATAAAGACACCATTCTCTCTTGCAGAGCTGAAGATGTGGAAAGACTCTGTTGGAAAGTATAGTGACAACCCAGAGAAAGTAGCCATATGGGTAGAGAGGGCTATAAGGGCTCAAAACCCTGATTGGGGAGACTTCAATGTGATGCTGGATGAATTACTAGATAGCACAGAAAGGGAGATGGTTAATAAAGCTGCCATAGATGCTATACAGGCCCAAATTGCAGCTGGAACTCTCCAGGGGATGCCTAATGACATATACCCACTCGCTGACCCTGGCTGGGATCCCAATGTTCCTGAGCAAATGGCAAAATTAAAGCAGTTTCAGAAATGGGTGGTTTATGGGTTGAGACGAGGCATCCCTAGAGCAGTGAATTTTTCTAAATTATTTGAGATCAAACAAAATCCAAATGAGACTCCTACAGAGTTTCTGAATAGGCTTAAAGAGGCTGCACGGAAATACGCAACTCTGAACCTCGATGCACCTGATCAGAAGTTCCAGCTGGCTTACATTTTTATGGGCCAGTCAACAGATGATATAAGGAAAAAACTGCAAAAAAGGGGGGTAATGGATATAAGTGAGATGTTGAAAATAGCCTGGCAAGTATATCAGAACAGGGATTCAGTAGATAAGACAAACAGAATAAGCCCCACCATAAGAAAAACCACAATGAGGGAAAGTCATCCAACTCACCAAAGAGGGGACCCCGTTTTCCTCTAGCTGAGGACCAATGTGCCATTTGCAAGCAGAAGGGATACTGGAAAAATGAGTGTCCAGCACAAACGAAAAAGACACCCCCAGCTCTGGAATTAGCTGTGGATTATGATAGACAGCGACCAAGGGCATCACCCCCAGCGGAGCCTTCAGTTATAGTTAAGCTGGGAAATGAGGATGTTGAATTTCTAGTGGACACCAGGGCGACCTATTCTGTATTAAATACTTTAAAAGGCAAACTGAGCCAAGAGACTGTGGATATGGTAGGAGCCACCGGGGTAAGTGAAACACGGCCTTTTTTCCAACCTTTAAAATTCAAATTGGGAAAACACTGGGTGACACACCAGTTCCTGTATATGCCAAATTCACCAATGCCATTATTGGGCAGAGATTTATTAGAGAAATTAGAGGCAGAAATTAAATTCTCCAGAGACGGGGGGGTGAAAGTCATAATTCCTGTATCTAAATTTGTAGAAGCAGCAGCTATTCTTATACAGGAATGCCATGGAGGAATTCCCAAAGACATAGAAGATGCTGTCAGTTCTATAGTATGGGCCAATGATATCCCTGGGAGATCCAAAAGAGCTGAACCTGTAAGTATTACACTCAAAGCAGGAGCTACACCGGTAAGGCAAAAACAATACCCTTTGAAATTAGCAGGTCGCAAGGGACTAGCACCCATAATTGAGAAGTTTCTCAAATTTGGGTTGCTAGTGGAATGTGAATCCAAGTATAACACCCCAATTATACCAGTGAAGAAAGCAGATGGTAAGAGTTATCGATTAGTGCAGGATCTAAGGGAGATTAACAAAAGAACAGAAGACATACATCCAGTTGTAGCCAATCCTTACACACTTTTGACTACACTAACAGATGAATTAGGGTGGTTCACTGTTTTAGATCTTAAAGATGCCTTTTTCTGCATTCCTGTGCACAAGGACAGCCAAGAAATTTTTGCCTTTGAGTGGGAAAATCCTGAAACAGGGAGGAAGACCCAGCTCACCTGGACAGTCTTGCCAAAAGGCTACAAAAATAGTCCAGCCCTATTTAGAAACCAGCTGGCAAAAGAACTGGAGGACTGGAGGAAACAGGAGCCAGGAGGAGTTGTTCTTCAGTATGTTGATGACATCGTAGTAGCAACCAGAACGCGAGATGAGTGTATCCAGCTAACCGTAAGTCTGTTGAACTTTTTGGGCGAGAGTGGTTATTGGGTCTCGAGAGAGAAGGCCCAGATTGCCAGGGAAACAGTAGTTTACCTGAGGCTGGAAATTTTCCGTGGACACCGACAACTCAGCAAAGAACGGAAGGAAGCTATCTGTCACCTTCCAGAGCCCCACACTGTGAGAGAAATGCAAGCCTTCCTGGGAATGGTAGGTTGGTGTCGCCTATGGATATCAAACTATGGACTGCTGGTAAAACCTCTGTATGAGGTCCTTAATGCAGCCGAAAAGGGAACAATCATGTGGACAGAAAGTGCAAGGGCTGCCTTCAAACAGTTGAAACGTTCCCTAATGTCTGCCCCAGCCTTGGGGCTGCTGGATTTGACTAAGCCTTTTGAACTCTTTACATATGAGCGACTGAATGCTGCTCTGGGAGTACTAGCACAGCACCTTGGGGACCAGCGAAGAGCTGTAGCCTACTTTTCAAAACAGCTGGACAATGTTAGTCAAGGGTGGCCTGGATGCCTGAAAACTGTGGCAGCAACTGTCCTCCTAATACAGGAGGCCCGTAAATTCACCCTTGGGCAGCACATTGTGGTGTATGTACCCCATGCAGTAATAACTGTGCTGGAACACAAGGGGGATCACTGGCTATCCCCTAGCAGAATGCTGAAGTATCAGTCTGTGTTGCTGGAGCAGGATGATGTTACTCTGAAAACAACATCTGTGGTAAACCCTTCAATGTTTTTGTCATCCACATTACTTGACAGCATACCTGAACATGGTTGTCTACTGATGCCTTTTTCTGGTTTTAGGAAATAAAGGCTCAGACACGGTGAAAGGGCTGGGGGCTGTTTACCTCGGTATTTTAATAGGATCCCGTTCGATGGCTTCTGCCGTCCAGGTAGAACACGCCGCAAAAGCCCCCTCCCCCCAATCGAGTATACAATTAAAGACTCTACACATTAGCATATCTACCAGGAGGGCCCAATAAGGGGCCTGGGTGGGCTAACTTCTAGTTTACAAAATCTGTCCTACTAGGAGACCCTGAGGGCCCATGAAAACAGAGTGTTTGGTCTTCTAACTCTACATAGTTTCAGGGGTGTTTAGTCTACCGGCCTACTAAACACTATGAAACCGGGCTAAATTATCACCTAAAGCATCACAAGTATGCATGCTAATACTTGTGAATATAGGGAACAGTGTAAGAAATATTCAGGAGAAAAGCAGAAAAATCTTTCAGGCATCATTTCCCTCCTTTTAGAGACTAACCAGACTCTATTTTGTCTAGTCTCTACTCTACCTTACTCTATCCTACATTCCCCACAGTATCGGTTTACACAACCAGCCGACATGCAGGCTACTACACAGATGATAACTACAATTACAGCTAATATAAATGCTTCTTTTACCCAGGCCCAGTTTGGTAACCATGAGGTAAGGGTGTCAAAGATTTGGTCAAATTTTAAGGTGTCAATTTTGGAAGCTTAAAATGCCAATCCACGATCAGTGACCACCCCCATCTAGAGGTGGTAACTGGATACAGAACCAGCAATTGTTCTTATTAAGAACCTTGGACACATTTTGGACTACAGCCTTATGTAAATCATGGGACAAACCCTGAATCATAGTTACCATTTGGGCAGATAACAGACATGTAAAGAACAGTTTAAACCACATCCTTCTGATCTGTATCAGTCTCTGTTTTCTTGATGGTTTTGGGAGCAGAAGCCTTCTTCACTCTGGAATAGTGGATCCACGGTCCCTTGCCAGCAACTTTGACTGCAGTGAGGGTGGTCAGCAAAACTTGGAATGGCCCTTTCCACTTGGCTTGCAAGGGGTCACCGTCCCACCACTTGATATAGACCCAATCTCCAGGCTGGAACTGATGAGCAGGTATGTCCAGTCCTATTGGCCTGGACAACACGACAAATCTCTGGAGCTTCTGCAAAGTGGAACTCAAAGCCATTAAGTATTTCTGCAAATCAGCTTTACCCTTCACATGAATCTCTCCCAGGATATGTGGAGCCTGATAAGGCCTACCATATAATATTTCATAGGGACTTATATTGTCCCTTCGCCTTGGCTGAATGTGAGTTCTCAGCAAGGCTATTGGCAGGGCTTGAACCCAGGACATGGATGTCTCTTGACAAATTTTACAAATCTGGGTTTTAAGGGTTCCATTCATACGCTCAACTTTGCCACTTGCCTGGGGCCTGTATGGTGTGTGCAGGTCCCAGGCAATTCCCAGAACCCTGCTGACTTCCCCAACTACCGTTGCAACAAAGTGTGTTCCCCTATCAGATGACATTCCTAGAGGAACCCCGAATCTTGGAATTATATGATTCAGCAAGGCTTTCACTACTTCTCTTGCTGTGTTGGTGCGACAGGGGTAAGCTTCGGGCCATCCACTGAAGGTGTCAACCAATACCAGTATATACTTACATCCCTCTTTGCGTGGCGTCTCAGCAAAATCGATCTGCCAATAATCTCCCGGGAGATCTCCTGTTTTTGTCACCCCTAACACAACCCGTTTGCTCGTGTCAGGGTTGTTTTTACGACAGGTATCGCACTTGCTGGTTATAGATTGTACTATATCCGTCATCCCCCTCCCTATTACCACCTTTCTAAGATGTTTTAAAAGATTTTCTGTTCCCCAGTGAGTACTTTCATGCTCTCACTGGGCTATTTCTCGAAGGAGGAAGGGTGGAACTAAAACCTGTCCCGTTGAGGTAACGGCCCACCTCCCTTCTTTGATCTCAGCCTTAAGATGCTTGATTAATTTGTGATCCCCCTGATCGTATTTTGGGGTAAACTCTGACAAATCTATTTCTTTCTGTGGTATCACTGCAAAAATGCCTTTTTCTACAACCCCTCTTGCTGCTTCATCAGCGAAGCGATTTCCCAGTTCAGGGGGTTTCTTTCCTTTTTGATGACCTTTGCAATGCATGATGGCTACATCCGTTGGCTTCCAAATACTCTGCAGAAGTGCAAGAATCTGTTCAGCATGCTTAACCTCATTACCTTGTGCAGTTAGCAGGCCACGTTCCTTCCAGATAGCTCTGTGGGCATGAACAACACTGAAGGCATATTTGGAATCAGTCCAGATGTTTACCTTCTTTCCCTCACTCAGCTCTAGAGCCCTTGTTAGTGCAATGAGTTCAGCTTTCTGTGATGATACATCTGGAGGCAAGGCTTTTGCTTCTATGACTTTATCTGTGGTGGTTACAGTGTAGCCTGTCATTCTCTTACCATTTCTCATGAAGCTTCGTCCATCGGTATACAGCTCCCAGTCTGGGCTCTTCAGGGAATGTCCTTCAAGCCTGGTCTGCTAGAATAAGTCTCCTCTACTGTCTGTAGACAATCATGTTCAGGCATGCTGTCAAGTAATGTGGATGACAAAAACATTGCAGAGTTTACCACAGATGTTGTTTTCTGAGTAACATCATCCTGCTCCAGCAACACAGACTGATACTTCAGCATTCTGCTAGGGGATAGCCAGTGATCCCCCTTGTGTTCCAGCACAGTTATTACTGCATGGGGTACATACACCACAATGTGCTGCCCAAGGGTGAATTTACGGGCCTCCTGTATTAGGAGGACAGTTGCTGCCACAGTTTTCAGGCATCCAGGCCACCCTTGACTAACATTGTCTAGCTGTTTTGAAAAGTAGGCTACAGCTCTTCGCTGGTCCCCAAGGTGCTGTGCTAGTACTCCCAGAGCAGCATTCAGTCGCTCATATGTAAAGAGTTCAAAAGGCTTAGTCAAATCCAGCAGCCCCAAGGCTGGGGCAGACATTAGGGAACGTTTCAACTGTTTGAAGGCAGCCCTTGCACTTTCTGTCCACATGATTGTTCCCTTTCCGGCTGCCTTAAGGACCTCATACAGAGGTTTTACCAGCAGTCCATAGTTTGATATCCATAGGCGACACCAACCTACCATTCCCAGGAAGGCTTGCATTTCTCTCACAGTGTGGGGCTCTGGAAGGCGACAGATAGCTTCCTTCCATTCTTTGCTGAGTTGTCGGTGTTCATGGAAAATTTCCAGCCCCAGGTAAACTACTGTTTCCCTGGCAATCTGGGCCTTCTCTCTCGAGACCCGATAACCACTCTCGCCCAAGAAGTTCAACAGACTTACGGTTAGCTGGATACACTCATCTCGCGTTCTGGTTGCTACTAGGATGTCATCAACATACTGAAGAACAACTCCTCCTGGCTCCTGTTTCCTCCAGTCCTCCAGTTCTTTTGCCAGCTGGTTTCCAAATAGCGTGGGACTGTTCTTGTAGCCTTGAACCAATACTGTCCAGGTGAGCTGGGTCTTCCTTCCTGTTTCAGGGTTTTCCCACTCAAAGGCAAAAATTTCTTGGCTGTCCTTGTGCACAGGAATGCAGAAAAAGGCATCTTTGAGATCTAAAACAGTGAACCACCCTAATTCATCTGTTAGTGTAGTCAAAAGTGTGTAAGGATTGGCTACAACTGTATATATGTCTTCTGTTATTTTGTTAATCTCCCTTAGATCCTGCACTAATCGATAACTCTTACCCTCTGCTTTCTTCACTGGTATAATTGGGGTGTTATACTTGGATTCACATTCCACTAGCAACCCAAATTTGAGAAACTTCTCAATTATAGGTGCTAGTCCCTTGCGACCTGCTAATTTCAAAGGGTAT